>PJEM01010766.1:30258-59670 GCA_004023845.1 Helogale parvula | reverse complement strand
GGGGCGGACGGGCGGAAAAGAGGACGTCTGGGTCTGGGTAGATTCCAACCAGGAGCTGGGGGACTGAGCGCTCGGGAGTCTCCCATGTCACAGGAAAGGGCTGTATGCCAGCGAGTGGGAGGGGAGAGCCCCTCAGGGTTGGGCAACTGGACACTGGGTCAGGCATGTCCCGCCTTTGGAAAACTACGATTCTGGGAAGGGCGGATGGAGTCCAGGACCCCGCAGCGAGATCCCATAGAATCTAAGGAACCTGACTAGCAGAGGGGCCGGAGGTTCGCTCACTCTGATTGCCGCACTGGCCCAACTGTAGGGTGATGATCTCCCTCGGCATCGTTCCTCCAGCACCGGTGCTGCAGCCGCTCCCGCCAGCCAAGCCGCGGCTCGCTAGCCGCTAGCAGCACGACGCAGGCGCCAAACAACCTGCTCCGCCCTCGAACTTTCCCCGCTCCAATGAGAACTGAGTTCTGGCGATGGCGGGTCCCCATTCCTTTGGCTTCAGTCAAGCAGACTGCGCGTGTGCAACTCCTGGTCGGACTGCGCAGCGGCGCTGGGGACGTACTTCGACGCAGCGTTCTCGGGTGGACGGGAGCTAGAGCTTGTGCGCAGGCGCACTATGGAGAGACGCGGCCTCCCCCGCGGAATCGCGCATCTGCGCAGTCGGTGTTTATTGTGACCGACGGGCCGCGGCCCCGGATGTTGTGGCTGCCGGGGGGAGATGGCGGAGGCAGAGGGGGTGGCCGCGGCCCCAGGCCCAGCCTCGGGGCCTACTTTGAGAGGTCGCCGCACTATGTCAGGCTCCTGGGAGCGAGACCAGCAGGTTGAGGCGGCGCAGCGGGCCCTGGTGGAGGTGCTGGGGCCTTACGAGCCTCTGCTGAGCCGGGTGCAGGCAGCCCTGGTGTGGGAGCGGCCAGCCAGGAGCGCCCTGTGGTGCCTGGGGCTGAACGCGGCTTTCTGGTGAGAGAACTGGACCCTCGGAGACCCTCCCAGGCGCGAATTCGTCAGGTTTCTCTAGGGCTCTACCTCTCGCCTCCCCTGTTCTCTTCGCTGCATTGGCTCCTTCCAGTCCATTACTCCTGCAGGCTTTGGCATCGCAATTCTCCCCGAGGCTTTCCAGTTCTCTTCCCTGCTTTACTTGCTCCCGCACCCTTGCCCCACACACCTGGCAGGAGCTTCTGGTAACATCTTGAGCCCCCCGAAGCGAGCGAGGACGCCTCATTTTGGCTAGGGAAAGCTGTGTCACTCAAGGCCATCCCTTCCCGTCTCTTGTCCCCTCAAATGTGGTTTGACGACCCTCCCCAGAGCTTTGATTTTAGTAGTTGTTATATTGGGGCAGAGGCGTGAGGCGCGAGGTCTTGCAAAGGCATCCAAAGGTGTGGTAAGAAAACAAGCTTGAGTGGTGTGAATTAGCACGTTAGGTATTCTTTCCCCTGCTCAAGGAAGTTTATGAAGTCTGAGCGTCAATGAGAGCCTCCAAAGCTGCAACTTTAAGAAAATTATAAGCTTTAAAGAACAGTTAGGAAATAGTGGTAGTTTTCACCCGTTTCAAAGTCACGATTGCAACGGCTCCCTGTTCCAAGGAATTAGACTTCCTCAGGCACGGTTGATAGGCAAGGAGATTGAGGACGCCTAGTAGCGTGTGTGAGTTTTCCTGAGCTGCAGAAGTGAGACTATAAATATGCCTTAAGAGTCTGTGTGCCATGCTGTGCGGAAAGTGGAACTGCTGCTTCTCCACTGTCATCCCCTAAAGAGGACCTAGGCCTTCAGACAGTCTGCTAAGCATAGTTTAGAGTTATTCCTAACTAGGAAAGGATAAGTCACCGAATTCCAAGGGAACTGAGGTATAGAGGGGTTTCTACAGCTGATTGAAATAAACGCATTCTGGATAAACCCGAAATGGAACAAAATATGTGTATCCAAAGAAAATTTGTGGTTGCTAAAAGTACGTTTTCCTAAAAATCTTGGTTTTAAAACCAAAACCTTTATTATCCTTTGATTTTCAGTGAACTGGAGCAAAAACTGTCACGTTCATTGACAGACACAGGGTTCAGGTATTAAGTTAAGCCTCTCAGAGTTTGAAGGAGACTCAGGTTTAAGGTGTCACAGCAGTTTCTGGAATTAGTTGCTTCCAGAGTCTCTAGCAAACTTGATAAAGTTTTCCTACAGCATTCGTCATTTATTTTTGGTTGTGCTTCTTTGATCCCAGGTACCTGCTTCCCTCCTTTTCTTCTTTGGCAGAAATCTTTAACTGTAGGTCAATCAGGAGCGTTTTCCAAAATGACCTTTTCTTCCTTTCCCCCACCTCCCCCATCACAACCCCTAACCCCAAACCATTCAGTCAAAACTTCATTTCCTACATTGAGATTGTACTCCTAGAGGAGAAAAAAAGTTGGCCCTTAATGAACCAGTTTGTATCCAAGTATGATTGGCTAATATATAAAAACTTAAGGGTTTATTAATACAAATGAATCAGTAGCGTATATGTTGTTATTTTTGAGGAGGGGACTTTCCATATGCCCCTTGTCTGAGAGATTTTTTTTTTTAATGTTTATACATTTTTTGAGGGAGAGAGGGAGACAGAACGTGAGTAGGGGAGTGGTAGAGAGTGAGGGAGACATAGAATCTGAAGCAGGCTCCAGGCTCTGAGTTGACAGCACAGAGCCTGATTCGGGGCTGGAGCTCATGAACCAGGACATCATGACCTTAGCTGAAGTCCTTAGCCGAAGTCAGACGACTAACTGATTGAGCCACGGAGGTTCCCTGCCTGAGAGATTGTTGAAGTAGAACGTGGAGTGAGGTCTGCACTTACAGGGAGCTGCTCTCCTCTGTGATTGAGGCACATCTTTGAATGTTACAGTTAACTTTAATATGCTGGCCCCCGAACAGTGTTTGCTTAAGTTTACTAATATGCTATGTTTAGAATCTCACTCAGCTCCCCCCCCCCCCCTTTTTTTTTTTACTCTTGGTCTCCTAAAGCGTTGTTGTGATTGGTCTTTGTCTCTGGCCTTTCCTGCTGGGTTGCCTCCTGAGTAGCCAGAATGAGGTTACTCTTGTTACATCTAAGTAGGTACAGAAGAGCTACAGCAAAACGAAGGTGTGACTCTTGAGACTCTTGCACTTCGTGGAGAAAGGACTCATCCCTGCGAAGGCTACAGAGTGACTGCTAGTGTTAAACCCCCAGAGGCTAAGGTAGTTTAGTAGTAGAGTTCATAGAATTGTTTTAAGAACTGAGCTTCCTTGGAAGGCAATTTGAGGGTCAAAATGTAAGTTAGACTTCACATTCTTGTAGCATTATGTTGTACATATCAACATGTGTTGACATTTCAGTTAGGAATGTTGAAGAGTGACTGTTTAGTTCTCGGATGTTATAAATGTTTAGCAAATGTAAGAGGATCATTGGCTCAGGTCAGAGAGAAATTAAGTCTGAAAAATTTTTTCCTTATTTGTTTTGAATAATGATACATCATTAACTGTGGTGTTTTATGCATTTTGAGGTATTAGAAGATTGGATAGGAGTACAAAAAAAAATCACCAGAATTCAGGTAGGTAGTAGCTCTTAATTTTCAGTGTT
Source organism: Helogale parvula (assembly GCA_004023845.1). Classification (NCBI taxonomy): domain Eukaryota; kingdom Metazoa; phylum Chordata; class Mammalia; order Carnivora; family Herpestidae; genus Helogale; species Helogale parvula. The sequence continues at coordinate 56,102 of PJEM01010766.1, read as the reverse complement.
CTGTATTCTCAGTCAAGGTTTTTCTGTACATGTGAATGTGCCCTCTTACATCTTCTTTTTTAATTTCCTTTTTACATTTATTTATTTTTGAGAGACAGAGAGAGACCGAGCACAAGTGTGGGAGGGCCAGAGGGAGAAGGAGACGCAGAATCCAAAGCAGGCTCCAGGCTCTGAGCTGTCAGCACAGAGCCCGACGCGGGGCTCGAACTCACAAACTGTGAGATCATCGCCTGAGCCAGAAATCGGACACTTAACCAACTGAGCCACCCAGGTGCCCCTCCCTCTTACATCTTAATAAAACAAACAAAAACAAAACAAAAGCAACAGCAATGTAAAAGAGAGAGATGTAAATGCCTTGCCTCTATAGTATTTCAGGGCTTTCATTGTTTTTTATTTTTTCTTCAGGTTCCAGAGCAATTATGGTGCTTATATCAGAAATCTTTCAGCCTATATTGCTTCTGGTAACTGACATGTTATTATTTTTAATAACAGAAATGTCAGGGCTTCCTTTCCAATAGCTTGTGTTTTCCTTAGCCTCAGCACCACCTTCATGAAAGTGAGTGATTTTGGGGAAGAATATTGGAGTCAGCAAGAGTGTATCCTGACAGGATCAGAAAAGAACAGGTTGAAGTAACCTGCTGGTTTTAATTCAGACCTAGGAGATAAGGGAGCACTAAGGAACCCTGGACATGTACGTGCATTCCAAGCCTGCGCCTTCTGTGAAGAGGCACATGATTCAGGGAGGGCTACATGACTTCATAGTTCCTTTTCAGTCTTTCACATTCTAGGATTCTGGACAATCTTTCAATTACGGATGTTGATTTAGAGCAGTCACGAGCTGATTCCCTGTTGAGATCTGCTTTTACAAGGATTTGTCTGAATTAACCCTGTGATATCCTAGGGCATATTCTGGAATCTGTTGTTTTCATGATTAAAAAAAATAAAGATGTTCTCTCCCCCCGCCCCAAAAAACCCAAATAAAAAAAAAATGACTGAGGAGTGACTAAAGGTATATAGCAATTCTGATTTAAAAGGTTAGAATTTGAGTGAAAAACAATAGGAACAGGAAATGGAAGGCAGGGCCCAGTAAAGTAGAGACATTTGTTCTGTGAGAAAAATTTACACATCAAATTTTAGATGAAACCTATTGAGCAAACGCTTCTCATGCTAGTCTTTGGAGGGTTCCTGTTACTTTTGGTAGCCAAGGAGATCCAGGGAGCCTTGGCTTACTGTTTTGCCTGTCTTTCACCATTAGTTTTTATCTGTCCTGATTTTAAGGTTGGGTGCTTTCTGTCCATTAACATAAAGTAGGTGTTTAGCAACTAGCCGGTTTCATTTCTGGTTTTGTGTAAGCAACGACTATCACTACATTATGTGGGTTGGGTTAATTTCTTTCATACTCATTTACCAGTGATGGGCTCATTAACCAGACGGCCACAAGTGCCGTGCAATAATGGGCTTTTTGTCCCTATAGGATGGGATGCTTTGTTCTGAAGTGCCAGTGAGACAAGCCTAGTCTGTAATAACAAAGAAACCCAGAAATAGTATCTTCTTTGATTGAAGATAGACAGGTGCTCTTTTTTCTTCTTTATGATTATAGCAAACTCTAATTTACCTGTACTAATTATGAGGATCCATGGTATAATTAGCCTCAAAGAAAATTGTTCGGTTTTGGAATGTCTAATGATTTTTCTGGAAACCAGGTTGTTTTTCCAAGGAATATTTTTTATTCAGAGAGATCATTGGATTTTAACCCTTAATAAAGGGGGTGAAAATTTACAAAAGAAGAAAAAAGCAGAAAATAATGAGTCAATGGATATATAGCATTTCACACTCATTAGTAATAAAAAATTTGACTATAAATGGTAGTGAGTTACTAATTTCTGCTTATTGCTATTTTTTTTCAATGGTAGTATTTAATTCTGGGGGAAATATGTAAAAATTGGTATAAATAAAAAAAAGGACACTTAAAAAGTCAGTATCTTCGGGCCCCTGGGTAGCTCATTTGGTTAAGTGTTGGCATCTTGGTTTTGGCTCAAGTCATGATCTCCTTCCTGGCTATGAGTTCGAGCCCCATGTCAGGTTCTGCTTGGGAGTCTCTCTTCCTCTGTCTGCCCCTCTCTCACTTGTTTTTTCTCTCTTTCTTTCCTTCAAAATAAACTTTAAAAAAAAAAGTATTTTTGGAGTGCCTTGGTGGCTCACTCAGTTGGGCGTCTGACTCTTGATGTCAGCTCAAGTCATAATCCCAGGGTCATGGGGCTCCACGCTGAGCATGGAGCATGCTTGGGATCTCCCTCTGCCCTTCCCCTGTTTGCTTGCTTATGCACTTTCTCTCTCTCAAAAAATAAAAAAGTTAATGTCTTTTCAGGGACAGGGGTAAAGACATTTAGTCATGGAGAATGACTGCTAACAGATATGGGTTTCCTTTTGGGTTGATGAAATTGTTCTAAATTAGTGGTGATAATTACACAACTCTATGAATATATTAAAACCATTGAATTAGACAATTTATATTTTATTTTATTTATTTTTGAGAGAGAGCGTGAGCAGGGGAGGGTCAGAGAGAGAGGAAGACACAGAATCCGAAGACAGGCTCCAGGCTCTGAGCTAACTGTCAACACAGAGCCTGATGCGGGGCTCGAAGCCACAAACTGTGAGATCATGACCTGAGCTGAAACCGGATGCTTAACTGACTGAGCCACCCAGGCGCCCTGACAATTTACTTTTCTTTAAAATTTTTTAACATTTTTTTTTATTTTTGAGAGACAGAGAAAGGCAGAGCATGAGCAGGGGAGGGGCAGAGAGAGAGGGAGATAGAAAATCTGAAGTAGTCTCCAGGCTCTGAACTATTTGTCAGCACAGAACCCAACACGGGGCTCGAACTCACAAACCTGAGATCATGACCTGAGCTGAAGTTGAACACTCAACCGACTGAGCCACCCAGATGCCCCTAAATTAGACAATTTAAAAGGGTGAATTTTATGGTATGCATACTGTATCTCAGTAACTCTGTTATTAAAAAAAAAAAGTCAAGGAATACCTGGGTGGCTCAGTCGAGAATCCAACTCTTGATTTTGACTCAGGTCATGATCTCATGGTTCATGAGTTCGAGCCCCACAATGGAATCTGCCCTGACAGTGTGGAGTCAGCTTGGGATCCTTTCTCTTTCTCCTTCTCTATCCCCCACCCACCATTCATGCTCTCTTGCACACATGAGCTCTCTCTCTCTCTCTCTCACTCACTCAAAAATAAATAAGCTTAAAAAAAACTTAAAACTTTTTAAAAGTCCATGCCTTTTGACCCAATAAATCCATTTAAAGTAGTTAATGGAAATAAGGACAAAGATACATGCTCAATCATATGTAATTCAGTTTTACTTTTTTTATATCAAAAATTGGAGACAGATTAGTTTAATTAGAGAAAGATTTAATAGACTATATATAGGAATGCTATAATCATTAAAAAAATTTTTTTTAATGTTTTTATTTATTTTTGAGAGAGAGAGAGAGAGAGAGGGCGTGAGCAGGGGAGGGTCAGAGAGAGAGGGAGACACAGAATCCAAAGCAGGCTCCAGGCTCTGAGCTAGCTGTCAGCACAGAGCCTGATGCGGGGCTCGAACCCACAACTGCAAGATCATGACCTGAGCTGAAGTCGGACGCTTAACTGACTAAGCCACCCAGGCGCTCCTAATGCTATAATCATTTTTGATGTTTTTCTGGTGATACAGGAAAACTAAACTATGTATTGTTAAGTGAAGGAGGTTTTTTTAAGCCAGATATGACATTTTCATGGAGTTTTTATATGTGAATATTTTTTTAATAGTTTATTTATTTTTGAGACAGAGGCAGAGCATGAGTGGGGGAGGGGCAGAGAGAGAGGGAGACACAGAATCTGAAACAGGCTCCAGGTTCTGAGCTGTCGGCACAGAACCTGACGCAGGGCTCAAACCCACCAACTGCAAGGTCACGACCTAAGCCGAAGTCAGATGCTTAACTGACTGAGCCACCCAGGCATCCCATGTGAATATCTGTTTAAATAGAAGAAAATTAGGGGCGCCTGGGTGGCTCAGTCAGTTGAGTGTCTGGCTTCAGCTCAGGGTCATGATCTTGCAGTTTGTGGGTTTGAGCCCCGCATTGGGCTCTGTGCTGACAGCTAGCTCAAAGCCTGGAGCCTGTCTTTGGATTCTGTGTCTTCCTCTCTCTCTGATCCTCCCCTGTTCACACTGTCTTTCTCTCTCTCTCTCAAAAATAAATAAAAAGCATTTAAAAAATTTAAAAAAATAGAAGAAAATAGGGGCGTTTGGGTAGCTCAGTTGGTTAGGCATTCAGTTTCAGCTTAGGTCATGATCTCACAGTTCATTAGTTTGAGCCCCACATCCAGCTTGGTGCTGACAGCTCAGAGCCTGAAGCCTGCTTTAGATTCTGTGTCTCCCTCTCTCTCTGCCCCTTCCCCACTCATACTCTGCTTCTTTCTTTCTAAAAAATAAACAAACCTTAAATAAAATTTTTTTTAAAATGGAAGAAAATAATCTCTCACATCTTAAGACATGTATGTGGATAATGGATCATTTTAAAAAACTTTTTGTTATTGGGGCGCCTGGGTGGGTCAGTCTGTTAAGTGTCCGACTTCGGCTCAAGTCATGATCTCACAGTCCACAGTCTGTGGGTTTGAGCCCTGCGTCAAGCTCTGTGCTGACAGCTCAGAGCCTAGAACCTGCTACAGATTCTGTGTCTCACTCACTCTCTGCCTCTCCCCTGCTCATGCTCTGTCTCTCTCTCTCTCAAAAATAAATAAACATTAAAGAAATTAAAAAAAAAAAAGACTTCAAAAAAACTTTGTTAGGGAAAATTTTAAACATATGCATAAGTATAATAATATGTACCACCACCTACTTAGTTTTAAATTTTTTCTTTTTTTTAAATTTCTTTTTAACGTTTATTTATTTTTGAGAGAGAGAGCACACGCTCATGGGTGGAAGAGGGGCAGAGAGGGGGGGAGACACAGAATCTGAAACAGGCTCCAGACTCTGAGCTGTCAGCCACAGACTCTCATGTGGGGTTCGAACTCAAACTACGAGATTATGACCTGAGCCGAAGTTGGACGTTTAACCGACTGAGCCACCCAGGTGCCCCAGTTTTAAAATTTTTCAGTTCATGACCAGTTTTGTGTCTTCTGTACCTCAGTTCTGTTTCACCTCTTCCTTTATTATTTTGAGGCAATCCCAGGTGCCTTGTAATGTCTGAGTATTTCAGAATATGAATCTTTCAAAAATACTTTAAAAAATACCAATGCCATTATCGTATATAAAAAGTTAATGATTTTAGATAATGTTCAAATTTCCAATGTTTTCTAATGTTGTTTGTGTTTTGGAGCACTTGTCTGGCTCAGGCAGTAGAGCGTGTGACTCTTGATTTCAGAGTGGTGAGTTCAAGGCCCACACTGGGTGCCCACATTGGGGCTTAAACTTAAAAAAAGAAAAAAAGAATTAAATATATATGTATTTTTAAACTGGGTTAGGATCCATATGAAGGCCACACATTGTGACTGATCTGTTTTTTACATCTCTTACTCTTCGTTCCTTTTCAGTCTTTTTTCCTCTATAAAAAAGCAGCAGCCAGCAGACTGGATATTACTTATTGTATCCCTATGCATGTTCCCTTTGTGCTCTGTATTTCCTGTAAATTGGTGGTTGAATCTAGAGGGTTGATCAGATTGAGATTCAAGAATTTTTTTTTTTTTTGGTAGGTCTGTTTCATAGATGGGGTGGGTACTAACTTCATTGTGTGTGTATGTGTGTGTGAATGTTTATTAAAATTTTTTTTTTAATATTTGTTTTTTGAGAGAGAGAGAGACAGAGCACAAGCTGAGGAGGGGCAGAGAGAGGGAGATACAGAAGGTCTAGGCTCTGAGCTGTCAGCGCAGAGCCTGATGTGGGCCGTGAACCCACCAACTGTGAGATCATGACCTGAGTTGAAGTCAGATGCTTAAGCTGGCTGAGCCACCCAGGCAACCGTTTATTTATTTTTTGAGAGAGACAGAGACAGACAGACAGACAGCATGAGTGGGGGAAGGGCAGAGAGCAAGGAGACAGAATCTGAAGCCGGCTCCAGGGGCTCAAATTCACTAGCCATGAGATCATGACCTGAGCCAAAGTTGGACGCTTAACCAATGGAGTCACCCAGGAGCCTCTCATTTTTAATTTCTTCTTTAGTTATCACATTTTCTAAACTTTCTCCAATAAATGCAGTTGTCTTTACGAAAAAGAAAAAAGTACATCATTAAGAAAGAATAGATTGTGAGTTCTCAGTGGATAAAAGGAGTAATGGGGCTTTGGGCAATCCCCAAATTGAATAATTCACATGTGAATATTCAGAGTTGACTTCATTTGCAGTTGTTTTTGCTAAGTTGGGAAGTTCTCATGCTGATTATAGTTGCTAAAAAATGTTTTACATGATGTCTTCTCAAACTTGGACAGTTATATCTGCATGCGAGGTTTTGGGCCTGCATGAGTAGACGTGGCAGGACTAAACTAATCCAGGAGAGTCTTCCTTATTTTTCATTCATCCTTTACCTGTACTGATCTCAGAAATACTTTGTTCCATTATGTCTGGTCTTTGCACGTGGTGTGCTTCCAGGTTACATCTGTAAAATGACAAACATTAATGTGACCTCTTGTCACATGGTCCATGGCTTACTCTTTTCTGAACTCTTTTCAAACAAAGCACACTAATCTGAGGTTGATATTCCTTTTTTGTTTAGGGATTTAGTACTGAGTCCTGGAAGGAAAGAAGCACACACTTTTAAATATAAAACATTTTATGTTTTATGATCACTAAGAGAACATTGATGCTAATTGTCTAGTTACTTTGGAAGGGTCAACTGTGGTATATTGAGGTGATCTTTCCTATTAATTTTTACCTGTATGGAAGAAACTATTTTCCCAAGAAATGTTATTTTATTTATACCACAGGGAAGAACTTTTTTTTTTCTGAGTTCTTACATTTGCTTGTTCAAGAAAAAGATAAATCTGGTCCTAAAATTAATTTATGGGTCAGGATTAATCCTGTTGAAGAAGTTGTTTGGGGTGCCTGGTTGGCTCAGTCGGTTAAGCATCTAGCTCTTGATGTGGGCTCAGGTTGTGTTCTCATGGGCTCTGCACTGACAGTGCAGAGCTTGCTTGGGATTCTTTCTCCCTTTCTCTTTCTGCCTCCCCCCCCCCCCCAATAAATAAACATTTAAAAAATTAAGGGAAAAAAGAAAGATGTTCAGTTTTAGCCTTCATGTCCCCAAAACTATACCCTTTGTAAAACTCTTTATGGTTTCACCTTTATCTACAGGATAAAATCAATATGCTTGTCATAAAAGACTTTTCATGATCTGACTTCTGCCTCTCTCTTCATTTATCCTCTCCTTGAGTTCTGTGTGTTTCGGTTATATGAAATTGCTTGTTCCTTAAGTATGTCATAGCAGCTAGCTGTTCTCCTTATCTATATGTCCTCTCCTTCCCCCTATTCTTTTGTTTTGTTTTCATACCACTTACCTTTTTTTTCTTTTAAGTATTTTATTTTTAAGTAATCCCATGTGGGGCTCCAACCCACAATCTGAGATCAAGAGTCACACTCCACCGAGTAAGCCAGCCAGGCACCCCATTCTTACCAATTACCTTAAAAAAATTTTTTTTTGATGTTTATTTATATTTGAGAATGAGCACAGAGCATGAGCTGAGGAGGGGCAGAGAGAGAAGGAGACACAGAATCCGAAGCAGGCTCCAGGCTCTGAGCTGTCAGCACAGAACCTGAAGCAGGGCTCAAACTCACCAGCTGTAAGATTTATGACCTGAGCAGAAGTCAGATGCATAACTGACTGAGCCACCCACGCATGCACCCTCTTACCAGTTATCTTTTAAATCTCAGCCTAAATGTTCTCTTCTCTGTTATTGTTGTCTTTTCATATTACAAACACACATGGACACATAAATACATTTGGGAATAAGGTCTGTGTCTTAACTGTTTCCTGTAGCTGGGCTGTTTACCTCAAGGCCTCCACATAAAATGGGCAATCAGTACATGTTTGTTGGTTTGAGTAGAAGCGTGGGTGGGCACTGTATAGGCTACTAAAATAGTTCAGGTCTTGGAGAAACAGTATTTTTACTGCCATCATTTTTGGAAAACCAGGCTTTCTTAGGAGAGCTTCATATCCTTTCCCTATCCCAGTTTATATTTGTGCTAGTAATTATCATCTGGGAAGTGGAGGTGGCAGACAGTCTGAAAATTGCCTCCCCAGGGAGCCTTTTCAAGAACTCTGGAGAAAACCGTGGTCACACCATAACCTCCTGTGCTGGCACATAGGAGCAGTAGTGCTGGGGAGCAAGAAGCTCTAGAGCCCTTATCTTTGGCCTTGTTAAGTTTGCTTGATGGTTGGGATGATGAACTGGCTTTGGAGAAAAGATTAATGACCTGGGGCTGCTCCAGAGGCTTATTTTTGTTAAGCTGCTTTCATTCTTTAATCTCCTGTATAATTATAGTGTCCTTTAAGTGGTGGGGCAGAAAAATTGGAATAGGGTTATCATTGGTGCCTGAATTTTTCAGTTCTTCTTTCCTCCCATCTTTCATTATTTGTATAGTTTTAAAAATTACATAACATGGATTCATGTGTGTTGAAAACAAGTACAAAAATGTCTAGAGACAAAACATTCCTCTGCCAATCCCTGCGTATGTATTATGTATTCCTAAATACACATAAGATCAAGCTCTTTCTTTTTAAATATAAGGATTATACTCTTAGTATTCTGTGATTATGTCAAGTCATGAGGTCTTGTGTTGAGAAGAGGTCATTTATAACCAAACGTTGGTCGTCCTTACCCTTGTTTGAGCAGTCGTTATGATAATAGTTAATAACACTGTCATGTTGTAAAATTGAACAGAGCTCTGTGTTTGGCATGTATTTGGTGCCTTGTGTTTTCTTTGTAGCAAGATCAAGTAGGATATTTTTATAGGCAATTAAGTATGTTGTTTCTATAACCTACAAACAATCCTGCAAGTTTTGTTATTGATACCACTACATATAGATGAAGAAATCACAGCTTAAAGAAGTTAAGCTTAGTTATTCAAGGTCACATGACGAAGAGCGGGTGTTCAGAGAATCAGACTCCAGACAGTCTGACTTTAGGATCCGTGCTTTACTGCCCTGCTGAGCCGTCTCTCTGATGCATTCAGCTTCCCTCTAGATCTTAGGACAGTAGTTTCTCAAACCCTCTGTGGTAAGGGCTTGTGGTGGTGTTTCCCCTGATGGGTTGCAAATCATTACTTTTGTAAAGTACAATACAAATCAGTTACTAGAAAAATTAACCTTAAAAAGGTACAGAAAATACAAACCCAAATATATTCTTAGATTCAAAATTACTTGGTCAAATTGCTGTGAAAATTTCTAAGTGCTTACTTTAAATTTTATACTTCCTCACAGACTGGCAGAATCAGTTTGTGGGACAGCACTGGACCTCAGACACTGAAAGGCACTGCTTTGGAAGCCTTATGCTGGGGTATAGAAAGAGTCCTAGAACTAGTTTTTTATTAAATATTTTGTGAAATTAAAAAAAATTTTAATGTTTATTTTTGAGAGAGACAGAGTGTGAGCAGGGGAGGGGCAGAGAGAGAAAGAGAGAGAGAGAAATGGAGACACAAAACCCCAAAGCAGGCTCCAGATTCTGAGCTGTCAGCACAGAGCCAGAGGTAGGGCTCGAATTCAGGAGATCATGACCTGAGCTGAAGTCAGACGCTTAACTGACTGAGCCGCCCAGGCGCCCTTGAAAAGATTTTAAATGTTGGCATTTATCAACATATGATCAATCTTGCTTATCTTCTTTCACACCCTTTTCCTTGCCCAACTATATTATTTTGACATAAATTACAGATATCACATCATTGTGTTCATAAATATTTTAGTATGTATATTTTAAAAATAGGGACTCTTTAAAAACCTATTTTTCAGAACATTATCACATCTGAAAAATTAACAATTCCTTAATATCTTCAGGTGTCCTGTAGGTGTTCAGATTTCCCAGATTTTTCATAAATATCTATTTGTTGTTGATTCCTTCAAAAGAATGAACTTTTCCATTATCCTATTAATATATTATGTTTATTGGTTTTTATTTGTAGAACCACCCTTGTATTCCTGAAATAAATCTCAGGAATTGGTTATGTTATATAATCTTTTTCATATGCTGCTGAATTCAGTTTGCTAGTATTTTTTTGAGGAGTTTTGCAGCTATATTCATAAGGGATCTTGGTCTGTAGTTTTCTTGTAGTGTCTTTGTCTGGCTTTGGTATTAGAGTAATGTTGGTCTCATAAAATCAATCAGGAAGTGTTCCCTCTTCAGTTTGGGGGAAATGTTTAGGAAGTATTAGTGTTAATTTTGAAAAACTGGTTTTTGAGATGTAGCTTCATTGCTAACTTTCTATGTGACCTGGACCAGATCATTTTACTTTTTTGGGCCTCAGTTTCTCCATCTGTAAAAGGATATCTAATTGAATTATATACTTTTTAATACATCTCTATCAGTTTGTTGCCCTACCTTCGGGTCTAATCTGGTAGAAAGATGTTTGCTTTCATCCTTACATTAATTTGTTATCAGGAATGAATTTCTCCGTGAAAGTAATAGAATCACAGACTTAAAAGTTGGAAGGGGCTTTAAAAGGTAATTTGACTTTGTCCTCTGCCTTTACTGAAGCAAATTATTATCTCTGCCCCACAGGTAAAATAGCTGATGTTTAGAAAATTTAAGTGATTTTCCCAAACTATGAAACTAGGACTTAAGTCTATTTCCTAGAGTCTGAAGTATACATATGGTCCTCTCTGAAAGCTTAATTGGATAATAATCTTGTTTTTCTTTCTCTATAGGTTCTTTGCACTGACATCCCTTCGTCTTGTATTTTTACTTGCATTCAGCTCAATGATCATTGTGTGTATAGATCAATGGAAGAGTAAAATCTGGCCTGAAATAAAAGGTGAGTTTGATAGCATTTAGAACAGTCTGAACTGGAAATGATCTTTCCTTTAGTTTTTACCTTTAGTTTTGGGGGTTTATGAGGGAGTATAGAGAACTGGGAATACCTTTCGATGTCTGAATTTTTTGCTGTAGGAGACACTTGAAGTGCTGCTGCTCCTGGTGCTTCAGTGGAGCTGTGCTCCATGCTTCCCACTGTTAGTAAGCTCAGGAGACCAGGACCCAGCACCTGAGATGTTCCAGCCTACATAATTGGCCTGAGGAGTACGTAGTCCTCAAGTTAAAAAAAAATTCTCATTGGATACTCCATCTTTACTGAGGCAGTATCAGTTTGCCTCTCAGGGATTTCTTTTAACTTGTTTATTTGTAAAGCAGTAAGCTAAGCATTGTGACTGATATATAGTACTCTAAGACCTGGTTCCTTTTCTCAGAGATTATACTACATAAACAAAAGACAAATGAAATGGCAGTTAAAACACAGTACCAAATATGTCACAGTGCGGTATGTGATCAGGATGTTTGTTATGTATTTTGGCCCTGGCTTAGACCTTGAATGAATCAAGAGATTTGAACAGTTGAAGACAAAAGTGTGTTTCTAGAGGGGCCAGTAGCTTGATTAGTCTGAGAAGCCAGAAGCTGCAGAGCATCTCTGAGAGCAGGGAATTGGTCACTTTCACCAGAATGAAGAGGTCATTAAAAAGAGTACTAGGAAATAAAACAAAATATGGGAATGGATTTTACAAGGCTTTTGAGTTAAGCCTAGAAGTTTAGACTTTATCCTATATAGCTAGTGGGTGGTCATTGAACATTGTTTTATTAGAGCTTAATTTGGTAACATTTTGCAGGATCACATAGAAAGAGAAAAAGAGGAAGGAGAGAGACCTGATAGGAAACTGCAGCTGTATGTGTGAGAAGTAGCCAGAGAAGGATTCGTGGAAACAAATGATGGGTGGCTGCAAGAGCTGGGGAGTAGGCAGACACTCTAAGACTGATACATAGGGGCTTAAAAGAGTCAGGGATAAGAGCCAGTCGTGGGAGTTCAAAGGTAGGAGAGGAGGAGAGCGGTGTTAGAGCCAGCAGATACAGTAGCAGCAGGCAGGGGAGTCAGTTTGGGTGAGGGTTGAAAGCGAGGAAAATTGATGTAGGAGTTGGACATGTTAATTTTGAAGTGTTGGCAGGATATTTACACCAAAGTATACAGTTTTTAAGTACATTCTCATCCTGTTTTGCAGAGACTGTCTCATGGCTCACGAACGTCAAAAGACTTGATGTCATTCGCTATAGTTAATAGGTCTCTTTTTAAAGAGAAAAGACAGATTTCTAGGGTTGGAGTAGATAATAACTTGCCTCAGGAGCCTGGTGCACCTTGATGTGTGTATATGAGCAACCAAGACACACCTGAGAGGTGGGGATGGGTCATTTTTCTTGTGCACCTTGGTTCTCAGTTGTGGAAGTAGAAGGGGTCCTGATGCTCCATTTGGATCCTCTCACCCGCCCACTGGAGAAATGAGCAGGCATCAGCCATCATCCCCGTGTCTGCCGCTCCCTAACTCTGTCTGTGTAACATAGTGTCTCCTTTTTATTGGCTCTTACTATTTTCTTTTCCCCAAGCCTATTAAAACTTGAGCTGTCAGACCAAAGCCTAACATTTTTATGTTTAGTTTTCCCTACCAACTAATGCTGGTGTTTGTTTTAATATTGTAGTGCCAAGACCCGACGCATTAGACAATGAGAGGTATGGAACACTAATTAAATCCCTTTTCGTTGCTCTGATTGATTCTCTTGTTGTAATATTCTGGTTCCATGTTGTTAATCCCGTGTTATGAAAACAGAGTATAAGCTGAGAACCTAGTCTGTTCCACATAATCATTTTAACAAATCTAAAATTCAGGGAGCAATATGTCGAGATGGCTAGTGTCCTCTGCTATTTACAAGAAAAGTTTCTGAAAAAGAAGTATTGTAGTGCCCTATAACCTGACATGCCAGGGATTTAGCTGCATTTTTTAGCTCTACTGTGAAAACTTTAAGGCAGCTTACTTCATTTGTCTCCTGGCTTTTATACCAGGTCATTTAGTGTTTTCTGTGCCCTCTGGCTTTTTAAAGTTTCCTGGTCAGAAAACACATTGGTTCTTGGCATCAGCAAGCCAAAGATTCCTCTTATGTCTTACAGCTCCTGCTTTCATTTCTCAGTTCATTCATCCCATACGTTTGATCCAAGGAATTTTCTCTGCTATGGTTTATTTTGCTTTTGCTTTATTTATGTTCTCTCTGAGGGACACATGTACCATTGCCTCCCCTCGGCAGCCGCAGTGTCAGACTGTGCTTTACTCTTATCCCTGAATTGCAATCACAGTGAATTGCAATGGTCCGAGTGCAGGGAAGATGTTTCTAAGCACAAAGGGCCTTGGAGCTGGTGGCAGGTTTATACACGTGGATTGGGCCACTTGCTCACAGGGTGGAGTTGTCAGAACAAGTGTGCCCTCCTAGTGTCTAAATTCAAGTTTCAACCTGGTGAGACAAGAAGAAAGTCCTGCTTCACCCCCAGAGCACCTAGGACTAGCCACTCCCCAGCTCCAATTGAAACCTTAGAAGCATTGGCTGCCTACACAGCAAGAGGGGGGGTGGGGAATCCCTCAACACCCCCCTTTCATAGCTCCTCCTTCTCTCTCCAATAGCTGGGGCTTTGTGCACCCTCGGTTGCTCAGCGTGCCCGAGCTCTGCCACCACGTAGCTGAAGTCTGGGTTAGTGGGACCATTTTCATAAGGAATCTTTTGCTTTTCAAAAAGCAAAACCCAGGCAAGGTAAGACTCTTCCCATTTCACTTTCATTTCTGGCTTCTCAGTTCAGTTCATGCTAAACTGAGACAGCCTTGTGATGGCATATCCTCATTCAAGAGGAAAGACCCGATGATTGTGGAGACCAAGGGGAATTGTAGGAAGGGGCTTCTGACCAGCCCCTAGGACTGAGGGAAGAGCTTGATGATTCCTTCTTTGGGTGCTTGCCTCTTAGACTGAGCCATCTTCCTTAGATTGAGCCCCAAGATGGCAAAGAAAGCTTGCTTGTGTGCATTTTATGTCATAATTAAACATGTGGTAGGTCGTTGGGTTTTTTAATTTTAATTTTTACCTTTTTTTTTTTTTGACTTAATAAAAAAACCCACCACCAGCACTTGCTCTCAGAGAGAATTTTTGGCTAAGCATATGCAGACCAATTTCCCAGCAGAAAAGGTGCGGCCCTGTTGGGTTAGCCACGGAAAAGGAGTTTGAATAGAATGGACATCCTCCTTTCCATCCCAAACACGATCACTATGGGATGCAACAGTGGCTCGACACAGCTGTGCTTCTGACATGCCCCCTGACAGGTCATAAGGAATCATTTCAGTCACATCTGCACCTATCCCCTGTCCCCACCTCAGTCTCCTTCCATGTAACAGAAACTTAGTACTGTTTCCTGACTCTCCAGTTCTGCTTGCTGAGCTGTGGGATGCTGACCTTTCTGGCCGTTTTGGGCCGCTACATCCCTGGGCTCCTGCTGTCCTACTTCATACGTAAGTATGGCACATACCTCTCCCTGAGCTTACCTTGCCCCTGGCTTTTCCAGTCACAGCTAACTCACTCTGGGTCTAGGAAGAGGACTTTTATATTTTGGTTCTCCCGGAAATGACCTTTTTTGTATTTTCATAACCTGTTTGGTGTCACAAAAGTATCTTTCTTCTTACCTATAATAGGCTCCCCACACATAAAGTCCTTTTCTTAGTAAGTCAGCTTTAGAAATCAATGAGTGTCCGCTAACATACATTGTATTACCAACCAGTAAGGACTCTCTGTCCCTATTTAGGAGAAAGTTTTTAGAGTCAGTACTGTGTAACAGCAGGACATAGTTCTTAGGGGTTTCTTTCCTAGATTCTGCTGATTCTGGAGCACTTTTCTTTTTTTTAATCCTGGAGCACAGTTTTTTAAATTTAGTTACTTCCTTTTGGCCTGAACTCTGCTTGGGGCTGGAAGAACTGAGTAGTTACAGTTGTGGCCAAAAGCTCACATGATTTGTTGTCTAGTTTCTGAGGCAGTGTTACCAGCTAGCCTTTTGTATGGCTCAGCGACACCTGTATGCACGTGACCACACCGCGTGGTTCTGTTCTCGATGTTTCAGCAGCACACTGCCGTGTGCAGCCGTGTAGGTGGCTGCAGGAGTCTCTGCCCTCTGAAGCCCCTCACGTAGTAGCGACACCAGTAGAGATGGCTGACCAGCAGGATTAGGGAGAACTACTTCCCACTGAGTGTCCAGAGGGCACAATAACAAAGGGACCGCGAGGACTGTTTCGTACAGCCTCTTCTTCATTCTGCTTTTGTTTCCCACCCCTTGTCTCAGTTGTCACTGTCATGATGTGGCCCCTTGCTGTGTACCACCGACTGTGGGATCGAGCTTACGTACGGCTAAAGCCAGCTCTGCAGCGGCTAGATTTCAGTGTCCGTGGCTACATGATGTCCAAGCAGAGAGAGAGACAATGTAAGTATCAAGGGGAGGCTTCTTTCCACTTGGGCAATTTGGGGAAGAAAAGGAGAAATCTGTGGGTCCTCAGATGTTGGAGAAGTGAGTGAGGTGTGGTTGGTGGTGGGGGGAGGGGGGAGGGGATAGAAGGTAAAAGTGATATTTTATTCCAGGGAAATCTGTGCAGGCTTACCAATTTTCCCACTTAGAATTCTGGACACTCCCATTTTATTTTATTTTAATTTTTTTAAATGTTTTATTTATTTTTGATACAGAGAGAGACAGAGCATGAGAGGGGGAGGGGCAGAGAGAGGAGGAGACACAGAACCAGAAGCAGGCTCCAGGCTCTGAGCTAGCTGTCAGCACAGAGCCTGATGCGGGGCTCGAACCCACGAACGTGAGCTCTGACCTGATTGGAAGTCGGAGGCTTAACCGACTGAGCCACCCAGGCGCCCCTGGACACTCCCATTTTAAACAAATCTGGGGAAAGCTCTCCCAAATTGCATAAAAGTCAGACAGTGAAGATATCCTTAGTGTTTGCTGCTTTTTATAAGTATTTTCGTATGCCCAAGCACTGTACTGGCAGCTCTGCATACATCATCTTATTTAACCTTGACAACCTTGAGAAAAGAAATTGAACTTCACAGTTAGTAAATGGCAACTCCTAAGCCAGGCCTCTTTTTACTATTGAAAGCTGCTTTCCAAAAGTGATCCATACTGCCTGAGAAACCAGAACTCTACTAGCCCAGGACACTCCAGCACATGAATGACAGTTTTCTGAACTTCTTCCTCCCTCCTGTGAGCTGGTCAGGTTGGATGTTTCATTCAGTCCTAGCCTTCAAAGAGCCCTGCACAAGCACTCATCAAGGCCCAGATCCCCCGCGCAGTGGCTGAATAGTATCAGCCCTCAAAAGCCTAATTTAACCAAGGTGGAGCATCTCCCTTTGCCCTCTGATAGCATTCACTTTCCACCTTGACGTCCTGTCTGCCCCTGGCTGAACCTGCTACTCGTTGATCATTTGATCAGAATAAAAACGTGGAGGGGCTGGTGGAGGAGAGGTGTTGGAAGAGAGATCTTTCTTTCCCGTGTTACCAGCTTACCTTGTCACTTAGGCTCAGCAACTCTACCTTCAGGCATTGTTATGGGACTTCAGGCCATATTCAGAGGGTTCATTCTATTCTGTTCTGATTTTATGCCTTTGAAGTCCAGGGAGCGTGGGGGTTTCTGGGTAAGGGAAAGCATCAAGGCCTTCTGCTCTTTCCACATAGTGCGACGCAGAGCTCTACACCCAGAGCGTGCAGTGGACAACCACAGTGACAGCGAAGAGGAGCTTGCTGCTTTCTGTCCTCAGGTATCTTGGGTGTGGAAGATGCACCACTGGCCAGTTTTCTTTTAGCTCCCTTTAACTGTATGGCACCTCGTGTTTAGGCAGTGACTAGGTTTTCAAGCTCATTATGGGTGCTCCAAGGCCCCACCCTCCCCTTGCCCGCGAAGAGCAGTGAGGAGAGAAGCTAGTGTTCTATTGGGACTGTGTGAATAGATCTCAGTTTGTGCCTGGTGACCAGCACACCCTCTTCCGTGTCTCCTTTTAACCCTTACCATCATGGCAGAACTTCTGGAACTGGCGTGATCGTCTTTTAAACAGCCCAGGTCACCTTGTGTTGGGCAATGTATCTTCCTGGCCACCTGTGAAAAGTAATCTCTGGATCAGTTATTTGCTTAAGAGTAAGTGGCTGGTTGACTCCCCACATTACTTTCCTTCTTATGCTCAAGATTGATAAATAAGGGTGTTTTCCTTGGGGGAGCAGCCTAAAAGGGGTCAAGATAGTGACGGAAGTCCCTATTGTGCCTGATTGCACTGCTGGCTTTAGGGTAGTCTTTAGGGCTGGCTAATTAGTAGTGCTCTAACTGGGGAACTCTACCTGTTCCTAATGGCATTCTCTCTTCAGACTTATTGGTCTTTTCTTTCCTAAGCTGGATGATTCTACTGTTGCCAGGGAATTGGCCATCACAGACTCCGAGCACTCGGATGCTGAGGTCTCCTGTACAGACAATGGCACATTCAATCTTTCACGGGGCCAGACACCTCTAACAGAAGGCTCTGAAGGTGAGGGGAACCTTGGACCCAAGTTGATAATGACTCTGTTGCCGCACAGCTTCCCTAGGCCGAAGGGGATACTGCCCCCTCTCTGAGGTGTGGATCAGGTGGCAGAACCGCTTTGGGATGTGGCTGCAGCCAGAACAGTTCTTCTGTTCTCCCTGAAATTTTCCCTTAATAGCCTCAGATTTCTAGGCTCTTAGGGGGCATAGTGGAGGAAGGGGAGGGAGTTCTTTGGTCAGTGGAGGTCATAGCAGTCTACAAGTGGAGGGGAAAGGCCGACCAATGCCACAGGTTTTACTTCACCCTGAGAAATTCAGGGTAGAAAAATCTGGATATGTGGGGTTGGGGCACAGGAGTGCCAGGCTGTTGATGTTTCTCAGACACCCCCCTATTCTCCCAGAACTAGATGGTCACAGTGATCCAGAAGAATCCTTTGCCAGAGACCTTCCAGACTTCCCTTCCATTAATGTGGATCCTGCTGGCCTGGATGATGAGGACGATACCAGCATCGGAATGCCCAGCTTGATGTACCGTTCCCCACCAGGAGCTGCGGAGCTCCAGAACCCACCTGCCAGCCAGGACGAGGCTGTACTGCCGGAGCTCCTGCTTGGTGCCCTGCCTGCAGGGTCCAACCTCACCAGCAACCTTGCCAGCCTGGTCTCCCAGGGCATGATCCACCTGGCCCTGTCAGGGGCCTCCCAGCCAGGCCCTTCTGGCCCACCTCCCCGGAGAGGAACAAGAGGCTTCCTCCGGGCCCCTAGTTCAGACCTAGACACTGATGCCGAGGGGGATGACTTTGAACTTCTGGACCAGTCAGAGCTGAATCAGCTGGACCCCGCCAGTTCCAGGAGCCACTGAGGCAGAGACTCCTTTTGGGGGTCACTGTGGTTTAGGTTTTTTTTCTCCCTATCCCACTTAAGGTGAAGGGGCAAGGGAAGAACCCGGGCCCCATCCACTGAGTTCTGTATGTATGCCTGATGGCCTGGCTGAAGCCCAGGCCTGCTGAGAGAGGATACTCACTCCCCTGCTACCAGCTGGACACCCATTTCTGAGCTCAATCACTGCAGTGAGAGTGCTCCCCCAAAGGAGGCTTCTCTTCATCAGAATGGTACTTTTGGGGAACAAAGTAATCAGGGGTATTGGTTCCCCTTCAAGGGGGTACTGCTGTTTGCTTCTAGGTATGGGTGCTCGGGGGCCCTCAGTGATAGAAGCCACCCTTTTTTCCTTCCTCCCTTCATCTCCTCCCTGGAGCTCCAAGTCAGGCGGCAGCTGGAAGAGTTCTATTGCCATTCTCCTCTTTTGCTAAGCCATGATTTGATTTGTTTTTTTCTAAGCAAGTTTTTTGGTTCTGCAGAGCAGGCCTGTTCCCTCTGCCCCAGCCCATCCTCATTTCTTGAGGCCTAACTTCCAGTGCTCCAAGGTAGTGGTTGTGAAATTTAAGAAATGTGAACATGATGTGGGGGTGGGCCTCTTCGACATTACCTTGGGCTGTGGGGTCAGCTGGCTGAGAGGGCGGGTGCCTCTGTAGCTCGTGGTCTCGCTGAATCCTCTGAAGCTGCCTGGTTATTTTTGGTGCTGCTAACCCCTGGCTCCATCTGACCATCAGCCTGAGCAATGAGCAAAGCAATACCATACCGTATCCATTTCCATGCTCCTGTTCCTTTCCCTGCTCCTCCTTTGGAGAAGCAATAATTGCATGGGGGGGGTGTCAAAGTAGCACTTTACAAATGGCTCATTGGCATTCACCCCAGGAGCCACCAGCTCTTCTTGCACCAGCTCTTCTTACTTCCAATTCAGTTCCTTTAAATCGTTTTATTTTCAATTGCTTCCCAACTTGGCAGGGCTCTTTTAAGGATGAGCCCAGTTAGCAAGAATGCGTCTGTAGTCAAGAGACCCCTGTAAAGGGGTATCTGTTCTACTGCTCCTAGAAATAAATCATGCTAGAGAAAAGCTAAAAATGGTAATTCTAAAACAATGCCAGCCTACAGCCTCTCTCTGCCTCCCGAATCAGAGCTCAGGCCAAACTCTTCTGTCCTCTTGCCCTCTGCATTAACCCTTTGCTGATCCTCAGGGACCACTCCCCCCAACACTCCCATACCTGGGCGAGGGATGTTGGACAGAGCCCATTTTCATGTGCTGCAGGTGGGAGTGTGCTAACATGTTTGCTCTTGGTTGATGGACAAGGTGGAGGCTGGGAGTGAAAATTAAGAGTGAGAAGGAAGAGCTAGGTGCCTGTTTCATAGTCACTTGTGTGTGAAGATTCAGGATAATGGCGTCTCCCCATGTTCAGGTTCTCAGACTTTGGACACCTTCTCTCTTCTCAGAGCCCAGATGTCTCACAAGTGAACTCTGATGGGGAAAACACGGGAAGTGTGGGAGAGGAGTTTTGGTGTGTCTGCATGAGTGTGTATAGCTTCAGGCCTTGGAAATTGGCAAGAGGGAGGGAGGAAGGAGAGCACAATCTTCAGAAGGTGTTTCTAGTACCTGGGGGATCCTGTCTGAATCTCCGTAGTCCTCCACTGTGAACTGGGGTGGGGTGGACGGGTGGGGGGCGGGGGGGTGCTGGGGAATAAATCTTGTATGAGAACAATCTTTAAGAGACTGATGTTGACTGGTGTTTTACCCTTGAGAGTGTTCTCAGGTGAAGCCTTAGAAAGGAAGTCCAGGTGTGAGTGACCCACCTGCCCTGTGTTTCCTTTGTGAGGGTCAGAATAGTCCCCATGGTATGAGGCCACTTTCCCTCCGCTGGCATCTAGCCTGCAGTTCCATCACGTTTAATTCTTTTTTCTTTTTAATGTTTGTTTATTTTGGATAGAAAGCAAGGAAGGGTGCAGAGAGAGAGGGAGCCAGAGCTGTCAGTGTGGAACCTGACCCGTGGCTCACACCCACGAACCTGAAGATCATGACCTGAGCAGAAGTTGGGTCGGATGCCCAACTGACTGTGCCACCCAGGTGCCCCTCATTTTTAAGATTGTTCCTTAGACGTGTGAAGACAACTACGTGTTTCAAAGACTAATGAGAATTTTAGGTAATGGAAGGCTTTCAAGAGTAGCACCATGCTCTTCCTCTGGAGTCTCTGAGCTGCAGGGACAGCTGCTCTTTGGCCTTCAGCTGACCTCAGAAACTAGAAACACTTATTTCAGGCTTTGTCCCTTTGGCCACTGTGGGCAGAAGTGGAAAACACCTGCCAGGTGTTGCCGTAAGACTGACTCGGCCAACAGGAAACTTTTCTAGAAGCTTTGTGGCTTAACCGAAGCCCCCTCCCAACCCTGCCTTTTCCTTGGCCTTCAAACCACAGCACGTGTTGAGCGCCCCCTGTGTGCGAGGCTCGGTAACGGGAAAATAAGGGCATCGCTATGCTCCTTCCAGGGCTTCTAGGCATTCTTGTGTCTCCCAACCACCTCCTGAGAGTATCTCTTGTTTCTATTTTACAAATGAGACCGACGAAAAGAGCATTGGGCCATGGGACAGGACACGTCCCTGTGGGTAACTGGCCCTGTGATCTTGAGCAAGTCGCTAGCCCAGCGGGAGTTGATCCCAAGTTTTCTCCCCCTTGGAACACCGGCCCAGCTCACGGTCTCGAGAGCTCAGCCGCTGCCGCCGGAAGCTGGTCTGGAACGTGAAGGCGTGATTCACTACGGCATGCGTCCCGAGGGGGAGGGAGGGGCAGGTCCGGAGCCAGCGGCCCGCCTCCGCCGCACGGACCCAGAAGTACCAGGACCATCGGTGAGGCCAGCCCCGGGCAGGACTGGTCGAACTACGGCTCCCCGGAAGCGTCGCTTCGTTCCTAGCGAAGACTTCCGGTTCCGCCATTCGCCCCTTGTGTCCCACCCTTTTCGTCGCCGGAAGCAGCCGTTGCCCCGAACAACTGCAACTTCCGGCTTTCCAAGTTGGCGGCGGGAAACGCCATGAGTAAAGGTCGGGCAGAGGCTGCGGCGGGAGGTAAACGAGACCGCGGGCACGGGAGACACCCGCGCGGGGGGCGGGCGAGGGGTCGGTTGAGTGACCCCCCCTCCCATGCCCCGTCTCCTCGTAGCCCCCGGGATTCTCCTGAGGTACCTGCAGGAGCAGAACCGGCCCTACAGCGCCCAGGACGTCTTCGGGAACCTGCAGCGGGAACACGGACTGGGCAAGACGGTGAGGACCCTCTTCTAGGATCCCCTACCGTCCCCCCCTCCCATGGGGCCCCTCGAACCAGCCTGAGCTGCTGCCCCCTCGAGGCTGCCATTGTAGCTTTGGGTTTAAAGCGGGTCTGCGGCGCTAATCCCCCTAATCCCCGCTGCCTGGGTCCGAAGTCCTCCCTGCGATTGTTCGGCCCCTCCCCTCTGCCAGGCGGTGGTGAAGGCGCTGGAGCAGCTGGCTCAACAAGGCAAAATCAAAGAGAAGATGTACGGCAAGCAGAAGATCTATTTTGCGGACCAGGTGAGGGAAACCATAGATGATCACGCGTGTGAGACCCCATTAGGTGAATCAGTCTCTAGAATGAACTCTGACCTGAGGTGCCTCGTGAAACTCACCTGACCTACGCCATTAAAAGGGCCCCAGGCACCCTTTAAATCAAAATGGGCACTCCCCTTGCCGATCCAGACTCCATGAGACTTCCAGATCTGAGATGTGATAGATGCCAGAAGACCCTGAATTGTTGCCAGCAAGATCCTTTTGGCGATTTCTTTTTCCCCAATCATCTACATTAGAACCATCTGCCAAATTATTTGCCTTCTGTCCCCACCCCTCACTCCCAACACAGATAACACTCATTTTGTATTTCTAGGCCCGGCCACGACCTGTGTGCCTCCCAGACCTTCCAGAATCAATATTGCTGAAGGAGAATGCCCCGTCTCCCCTAAATGGGCTCCTTTTACAGGACTCTCCCTCAGTTAGATCCACTCCTCACCCAGGCCAGAGGCTGGGGAGTCACTCTTAACCTCTCTTACCTCATAGCCTAGGCAGGCGGCAAATCCAGTTAGTTTCCCCCCTTCCTGAACCCACCTTTCCCTGTCCGCCATTGCTGCTGGAGTTCAGGTGCTGCGCATCTATCCTGATGGCCTCCCCACAGCTCCTGGCGCCTCGCACCTCTTAAACACTGCAGCCAGAATGGTCTGTGAGTGCAAACCTAGGGCCGGTTCCCTACTTGAAACCCCAGCACTCCCTACAGCAGGGAAAAGGTACGCGGATGCTTGGCTGCAGGCTGCTGGTAGCCTCACCTGCCCTTTCCTTCACCAGTACTAGACCCTTCGGACGTGTTTTACTCCTGTGTCCTTCCTCGGCCTGGAGTTTTAAAATCCCTCCTTCCTCTTCTGCCTCTTTGCTCATCGAACTCTCACTCTGAGGATCTCCCCCAGGCATCACCTTCTCCAGAAACCTTCCTCGATTCTCTCCTCGCCTCTTCAGGCGCTTCCCTTCCTGAGAGGTGCTGTATTGCGGTTGTCTTTTTACCCATCTCCTCACTAGACTGCACCCCTTCCAGGGCAGAGCCCACTTCTCTTCTTCCTTTGCTCAGCACAACCCCCCACCCCAATATCTAAAGTCCAGTAGACACTGAATACTAGTTTAACTGAACCACACCACCGTCCGGGCTAATTTTCCTAAAATAAGTTTGATTATGTTACTCTAAGGAAGAGTCCCTAAGGGAGAAGTTGGCAGAATTTTTTCTGTAAAGACAGTTTTGTGCTTTGCTGGCCACATGGCCTCTTGTCACAGCTACACAACTCTCACAGCCACTCAGGGCCATCATTGTAGAGCGATATGTAGGTGACCACATGGAAACAAGTGTACGTGGCTCTGTCTCCAGAAATTGTTCTCACAGCCCTGTATGTGGCAGGATTTGGTGCCCAGGCTGGCATTCCTGTTCCTTCGAATCTGCTCCCCGGCATCACTGACAAGACCCCTGCCCCTGAGCCCCAGCACAGTCCTCTGTGGCAGCTGGTCTCTCATGGGAGGGGCTCCTCCGACATTTACTGGAGTCCCTTTGATACCACCCACCTCGCCTCCTGACCTGCCCAGGTTCTTCCTATTATGGAAATGTGTAGTTTAGGTATCACTACCTTGGGAAGAATGTTCCTTTATTTTTAGCCCAGTGAGTGGTTTTACCATTAAACTAAGATTTCTGTCCTGTTCAGTATCCTGAAACCCCTTGAGGACAGGCATCAGGTTTTAACTTTTTAGACCTTGTTGTTTATTGGGACCAGTACCAAACTGAATGGTTTCTCACAGGGACACGCCCCGTCCTCCCGGGCTGTGAGGCCCCAGGTTCTTGAGCGGGTGTGATGCGGCCTGCCCAGATGTGGCTTCCTCTCCTGGGCCTCATATCAACCCACTTGTGTTTCTCTTCTCACCTCTGGCAGGACCAGTTCGACATGGTGAGTGACGCTGACCTCCAGGGCCTGGACGCCAAAATCGTGGCCCTCACTGCCACGGTGCAGGGCCTGCAGCAGAGCTGCCGCCACATGGAGGCCGGTAGGACTGGGCGGCTGCCGGAAGGGACCCCTGGTGTCAGGGTCATTCCAGAGGTCAGGAATCCCTAAGTGAAAGGCTTCCTGCCTGCAGTGTTGTCTTGCAGTGGAGAGCTGGGCTGCCACAGGCTTTATGTTGCAAGAAACCTAAACAGCTGATGGCTTTTGAATATAAACGGACAAGACACATTTGCTTTCCCTAACATGACGAGTGTGCTGTGCCCCACTCCCTCTGTGCCCGCTGCTTTAGCTGGCTACAGGAAACAGTCTGTTCAAGCGCACCCTTTACCACCGCTTGTAGATGAAAGAGGAAAGAAAAGTAGAATAAAATGGTAATTCTGTAGGCCTTAATCTCTGCTGAGCAATTTCCAGAGCATGGAACTCATTCTGGACCCTGGGTGTAGAACCTAGAGCAGGGTAAGGGCCCAGTCTCCTACCTCAGGGAGCACCCACTGGGAAAGACAAAACCCCATCATCCGGGGGTAAGAAGTGACCACAGTGAGATGTGATTTCAGAGCTGAAGGAGTTAACTAGTGCCCTGACCACACCGGAGATGCAGAAAGAGATCCAGGAGTTGAAGAAGGAATGTGCTGGCTACAACGAGAGACTAAGGAACATCAAGGCAGCCACCAACCATGTGACTCCAGAAGAGAAAGAGCAGGTGAGTCAGGAGGGTGGGTGGTAGCGGGGAGGGTTGCCCCCCAGCAGCCGCAGAGGGGCTAGAGGAAGCTGTTTCCCTGTGCAGGTGTACAGAGAAAGGCAGAAGTACTGCAAGGAGTGGAGGAAGCGGAAGAGGATGGTAAGTGTGTGAGCTCCGCGGAGGGCCCTGCAAAATGGCAGCCACTGGCAAAACTGCTGCCCAAGGTCATGGGTCTGCCGGGCAGTGCCGCCTGTCTTGACCAGGGCTGGTTTTGTTTCTTGTCAGGCAACAGAGCTGTGTGATGCAATCCTTGAAGGATACCCCAAGAGCAAGAAGCAGTTCTTTGTAAGTGAGTGGTTCTCTCTCCCCTCCTTGCTCCCCCGGGGGGGGGGGGGGGTCTCCGTCCCCGGAGTCTCATTCACTGGTCTCCCTGCCCCAGGAGGAAGTTGGGATAGAGACAGATGAAGATTACAACGTGAAGCTCCCTGACCCTTGAGGGGGCCTCTGGCTGGACAGGGGAATGGAAGCAAGGTCTTGGATTGGCTGCCTCCTTCAGGTTGGCTTCTTTTGTTCCTGCTTTCTGCCTTTGAGCAGCCGGGAGAGGGGCATGAGCAGAGCAGAGGGCGCAGGGAGTGAGCGAGCCCTGAGCGGATGGTCGGCATGCTTGTCTCGTCGTCTAGATTCCAACTGCTTGAACTTAACACTTGGAACGACGCTGAAGGAAAGCATTTGGAAATATTTATTGTAATATAATTTGATATAAATATACTTAATTTCCTCTAGATAACCAAACCTCCCAGATGTCAACCCTGAGGCAGGCTACTGGGTAGAGACAAGCTACTATACACAGCATTCAAGGAGTCCAAGGCCTTATCCAGGACTTTTCTGGGCTCCCCAGGAGGCCTTTAAAGTATCTTCTCTACCACTTCCTGCCACTCCCAAGTCCTGGGAGAAATGCAGGCAGCACTGAGATGATAGAGACCCAGAGACGCTTGACAGGATGGCTGGCAGTGGTTTTGAGGCCCAGTTCACTTTCAAAAATTGTAACTTTAGCAAAATTGCACTGTTGTTTAGAAAAATTAAATTTTTTTTTTAATATGTAGTGCTGTCACATTTAACTTCTCTGCTGTGCTCCTGCCTGTGGGGACGGGGGACG
>PJEM01010766.1:16316-30158 GCA_004023845.1 Helogale parvula | reverse complement strand
CCTACCACCAAAATGGCCAAACCTGGGCCGAATGTTGCCCATGAGACCAAACCAGATGCAAATAGTAACTTCCCAATATGTGTAGATCAGGAGTTGGCACGAGGGGGGCGTACAGAACAGGGCCCTCCTCCCAAAGATTTCTATGGAGAAGGGGAAAGACAGTAGGCTCAAGTTGTGTGGTCAATAAAATAAATTAAAGCTTTCACAAAACAAATACCCCAGCCCCACTGAGGATGAGGGGTGCCGGGGACCCGAACACCAGAACCAGCTGACCGGTGTGCAGTGTGGCAGTCCAGCCTCAGCAGCCCAGTGACTCTGTGGCCAAGTAGGAGACTGGCCTCTTGTTGGTGCTTCAGGTTCCAAGAGCCAGTCAGTACAGCTGGTTCTTCAACTGGTGCAAGACACCAATCACGATCTCCCGTAGCGTCTGGTGGGGGGAAGCAGAGGGAGACACGAGTGACACTCAGGTGAGGACAGAGAGCCGGCACAGACCGAAAAAAACCCCTGGGAAGCACTGTTGTCTACAGTTTACTCTGAAATGTCCGAGACAGGACGGAGAAAGGGATGGAGACACGGAGAGCTGCATGGTAAAGCAAATACAAGAAAAATGGGACCGGGAGCAATTTAGGTGGCGGGCACATGAGTGTCCAGTGTGAAATCCACTCTGTCACAGAAAACACCCAGAAACAAAAAAGTGAGATGCAAGTCAAGCCTCAGAAACTCCATGCAATACCATTAACCTGCTGCTCCATTACAAATAGCAAAGCCCAGGGAAAACCACTTCAGTGGGCTTGGGGTGGGAGCCAGGAATCTTCCCCAAAATTCCAAGTGATTCTGCTGTGAAGTGACGAGGGCTTACATACTAGGCGGCCATAACGTGGGCTGACAAAGGCCAGAGTGAGGCCGTGCCTGAGTTAAGTACCCAAATCATTCTTGCAAATGAAACCTTAACAGGAAAATCCGGGCTAGGAAGCAAAGAAGGGAGACAGCCTCAAGACCTCTAAAAGTGGCCACCCTTCCTCTCTGAACGATTTATGACTTGGGCCACTTTGCCTGAAGGAAGACGGTGACCTGCACCCCTTGACCACCACTGTCCCATACCTGAGGCTTACAGTGCTCCTCAATCCAGCTGAAGACACAGGCTGACAGCTCCTGGAAACTGGCCACAGAGATGGAGGCATTGAAGGACTGGAACAGAGAGTCCATGATGCCTTGAAACACATTGAACTTGACTTGGTCAGAGACCTGGTCTTCTCCCTTGTGGGGGTTGTCCTGGTGCGCCTTCACGATCTGCTCATAGTTCCTGAAAGCGAGCAGGACAGGGCTCCGGTGCGGTAGCAGCTCAGGTCCCCCTACATACTTCCTTGGGAAGGGATTCCCGGAGAGCTTCTGGGACAGAAATGAGTGACCCCTCTCTACCCCTGGTTAGCCCCACAGGCACTCTGGTGTCTGCTATGTAGCGGGGACTGGGGTGCAGAGTCCACCCCCTTAGCGGCCACCTGCAGGAGAGGATAATCTGTTCTGTATTATCTGATGTGGCCCTTGAACAAGAGAAAGGTATGAACTTAAGTCGGTCTCAGAGGCCCTGGCCCCCCAAGCTCGGCATCCCCCTTACACTTTCATGATCTTTAGGGCCGTGACGTCCTTGCGTAGCATAGACACCTCCTCCTCCTGCTTTTTCTTCTCCTTGTGCAAAAACTGGATGTAGTCAATAGCTGCAGTGGGGGGCGGAGGGGGGAGCAGAGAGGAAGTCTCAACCAGAGGGACAAGGCTGACTTTGTTTCCCCTTCCTCCCTTTTCCCCAACTCTCCCAGTGCAAGCACCCCACCTGGGCCAGGCCGCAAGTGGGTATAAGGCTCTGGCCTCCCCACAGCCCCAGAGGCCCCAACCACTCCCAGTGCTCGCCCCGGCCATACTCTTCTGTAGAACGATGGCTTTGCTGAGCTTTTGGGAGCCAATGGAGAAGTCCTGCTGCTGGCAGGTGGGGACGATGGTCTGGAGGTCATCATAGCCTCTCTGTGGAGACAGCAGAGAAAACAAGGCTTCCTTAACTCCAAGGGGTTCAGGAAACTTTCTGTGAACCTGATTCCATGCTCACAAACTCAAAGGGGTGAGGAGGCTGGAAGGAAGGAGGTTTTCATGTCCAGGGACTAGATCAGCTGCCACCAAGGATGCTTGGGACTGATGAGGGCAGGGTAGATCTGTAATACACAGGGCCCCCCCTGCACTGGCTGAGGGGCAGGCCTCCCCAGTCACCTTGATGGCATCTCTCCTCTTCTGCTCCGCCTGAGTATGTGCTCGCCGCCTCCGGTCTTTGTAGGACTCCTTGTAGGACTCCTGGTGGTAATCACTGTCCTCGTCATCTACGCTCAAAGTTGGGGGCAAGAAGAGGTCATTTTGAAGCCCAGTGGGCCCAGCTAACCCACCTCGCCCCAGTGGGGAAGAAAACACTGGTGCCCAGAGACTGCAAACGGACAGAAGAACCTAATATCCTAGATGAGGTAAAAGACAGTGAGAGCTTGTGTCTAACGCTAGGCCTCCAGCACCCCCATGCGGATGACTGGAGCTTCCTGTCTAGGAAATACACTAAAATAATGGTGTAGCTGAGCCCCCCCCAGGTGGGGGCATGTTGCTGCCTACCTGTATTGGGGACGGAAGAGGCACTGGTGGAACCGATGCTATTAGCTCTGGACACTACACTCCCCTTTCGGGTACTTTCTACAAAAAGCCCTGGAAAAGAGAGGTCCCGATCACTAAGGGGTAGGGCAGGGAGACACTGTTAGACCTTCGACACCTGTGCATACGATGGCTTCCTGATCCTTAAATGCTGACCTCTCCCTTTCAACCCAAAAGCCACCCATATTGGATCTTCCACTTCTTGCTGTGCCACACAGCGGTGCTCCTGTCCCCGGTGTCCCCACTGCTCCACAGGCCTGCAATGATACCACCACTTCACAAAGTGGCATCTGGGTGCAAAGAGGATAAGCGAACGGCCAGTTCCCACTATTTTCATCACTTCCTTGCTTCAGAGCAGCAGGAACTACACCCTTACGCTCCCTGCCCCGGTCCCACAGCTCCTCCCTCGCTGTCTCAGGGCAGGATTTCGGCTCAGGGACAGTGGACTGTGCTCAGGTGTGGCTGGCAAGACCACGGGAATCTACAGAACCATGGCGCGAGTGTCAGCAGGGCGCTGGAGACGGTGGGGGAGGCACTCACCGGGATCCAGGCTGTTGTCACTGTAGGCATACTCCACCTGCGACACCAAACAAGACCATCAGACCTCCGCCGGGGGCGCACATACACACACAGCTCCCTCTACACCCTCCATCCTCCAGGGCGCGCAGGCAACTGCAAGATGCGCGTGTACACACACACACACACACACACACGCACGCACGCGCGCGCAGCCAGCCAGCCAGCCAGCCAGCCAGCCACCCACCCACCCCAGGGGTGCGCAGGCATTTACAGGATTGCCCCGAAAGCAGTGAGCAGATAGGCCATGGGAGCGCCGCCCCTCCGCAGGATCCCGTCTTGCCCCCACCCCCCCTCCTCCACCGCCCCACCCCCCAAACCCGGTCCCCTCACACCCGTGCACACACGCTTCACTTGTCTCCCCACCTTGGCACGCGCAGGGTGAGGGCTGTCTTCTCTGCAGCCCAGGGGCCCGGAGGGCGGGGGAACCTTTGGGGACTGCAGGGAATCCCCTCGTCTTCCGGACCCCCCACGTGCACGAGCCCGACCCGCCCTCCCCTCGCCGGCGTGCGCGCCCGCGGGGCTTGCCTTGACCCAGGGGTCGTCCGGAGAGGCGCCCGGCTCCGTCATCTCCGACCCACCGAACCGGAAACCAGCCAGCGGCCGGGCCCCCTGCGGCGAGGAAGAGGCGAGGCACTTCCACGTGACCCAAACCCACCAACCCACGAACGAGAGGTGGAGGGCGGGGCGCGGCCCGCGCATGCGCAGCCCGGAAAACTCAAACCCGAGGGGCAGGAGACACGGAGCCTGGCGTGGGGCTGACACAGAAGTCATTCCCCACGCCCACACCGCGACACGAAGCACATTCTGTAAAATGGAGTCCCCTCAAAAGGCTCGTGCGAACAGTATCCCCGAAAGTTGTGTGCACACGCTGTGCTGGGCCCGCGGCTCTCAGGGACGGGTGTCCAACCACTGCCCTGCCAGGCCTGCAGTCCTGGCTGCCTCGGCCGACCCCGCATGGCTGCCAGCTCCGCGAGGGCACAGGCCCCGCCTGGCTCGGGGAAGGCGGGTACTCCGATACCCAGCCGCAGCCGGGCTCCTGGCAGGAAGTTGGTGGAAGAAATGCTTTCAAAGATCCCGTTAGCCAAGTAAAGCCTCTTCACAGATACAGAAACCTAGGAACCTAGAAAGTCTGTAGCTTCTCCCATGCAGACAGCTCGTCGGAGATAGGGCCAAGGCTGGCCTCGGTCTGGCTAGCTTCAAAAGCTACGCTCAGAACCACTGCGCTCCCGGCTTCCCGCTCAAGGCTTCCAGAGACAACTAGAGGCACTGGGGCAGGACGCAGACATCATACAGGCAGCATCTGGCAACATTCACCTTTAATTCTGTTACAAATTCCAGCGCTTGCCCTGGCCACCGTCGGCCGAGGGCTTCACAGACACTGTGGGCAAGAGTAGGCACAGAACGCCCGAGGGGTCTGCACCCCTCTGAGGCACATCCTCAGCGACGGCCAAACACCAGCAAGCTGGGT
Source organism: Helogale parvula (assembly GCA_004023845.1). Taxonomy (NCBI): domain Eukaryota; kingdom Metazoa; phylum Chordata; class Mammalia; order Carnivora; family Herpestidae; genus Helogale; species Helogale parvula. The sequence continues at coordinate 25,435 of PJEM01010766.1, read as the reverse complement.
AGACCTCACGTGTCCACCAGGCCCAGCCCTGCCCTTCCCCGTCTGGGTCAGGGTCTCCAGGCCCAAGCAAAGATGAGCACGGAGGCCCCCATTCCTCCTCACCGCGGAATCTCTGGGAAGCTCCAGGGGCCTCTCTGGCCCCACAGGGAACTCATGGTCAGCCATGGGCCTTACGGCGTCTGGGAGATGCGCTTCTGCAAGAGAGCCCAGGCTTTCTCCACCTTTGGGCAGGCCGGAGTGTCGGAAGGAGGAGAAGACAGAGTCAGGCAGGCACCCACTGGAGACCCTCCCCTACGACCCAGCCCTTTCCTGGGCACCAACCTGGCGCTGGGTGACATGTGGTTCCCATAAGGTGCTCAGCACCACGTGGCTCTGGTCCACAAGCTGTTGCCCACTCATCTGGCTCTGCAGCCGGCTCTGAGCTGCAGCCTCGCTCAGCCCATCCCTCTCCACAATTCGGCGTACAGCCTGGGCACGGAGAAGGCATCTGTGAGCCCGCATGCTTGGAGCAGGCTGCCGTGTGGAGGGGGCGGGGGGGGGGGGGGGGGGGGGACGGGGTCCAGTACCTCAGTCTCCGGGATGACGACGGTCCACACCTCATGCACCGAGTTCTGCCAGCCGGCTTCAAGCAGCATGGCAGCGTCGATCACGCACACACGCTTTCCTGTGGGGAGACCCGGGTCACTGCTAGCAGCACACTGCCACTTGCTACCACAGAGCCGGTGAGGCCTAGTCCCAAGGAAAGTGGAGGGCCTGGCTTGGGGTGAGGAAGTTCCCAGGAGGACAATCTGCTTACTGCCCTCCTCGGCTGCTCCCCTCATCCCTCCAACGCACCCTCAGCCACAGCCCGATTCATCTCCTCTCGAGCTAGTTCTGCGATAATTGGCCACGTAATGTCCGTGAGGATCTTCAGCTGCTCCTGAGGAGGGGAACAGAGGCGGCGATGGGGAACAGATGAGTGGAAAGCGGCCCTCTGAACCAGCCCAGAGAGGTTCACTTGGTCCCAACCTCTGGGTCTAGTAGCAGCTGAGGCGCCCTCGGAGAGAAGTGTTCTTACCTTGTTCCCGAATACCCGGCTGCCTAGAACCTTCCTGTTGATAGTGCCATCTTTGTGGAGGATATCTGGACAACAGAGACACAGGGCTGGGCAAAGAGGCCAGGCCATCCCCTCACTTCGGGCCACTTCCAGCCCTCCCCAGGCTTTACCTGTTCCAAAGGCTTCCACAACGGGCTGGTAGGCAGGACCCCCTGGGGCGTAGGCACGATGGCCCAGGTGGTCACTGTCGATGACAAACGCCCCCAGGCCCTTAAGCCGCTGAGCTACTGAGCTCTTCCCAGAGCCACTGATGCCCGTCAGCCCAATCAGGTAGAGCTGTGTGGGGAGCTCGGGCCTCTTCTGGAGGTAGAGGAGAAGGAACCCCCGTTACTAGGGTCTTCAGACTTCTGCTTGAGACTACATTCCTCAGTCTTTACTTTCCAGCATTTCCAGCCCACCCAGAGGAGACAGGGGACCGGCGTACGTATGGAGGCCGAAGCAGCTTTCCCAGCATTCGTTGGCGGGAGGTGGAGGAACTGACTTTGTCCTCTTCATTGTCTGCATGGTTTTGGTCCTTCAGCAGCTGGATCTGGTACAAGGCAAGCTCCTCCAGATCCTGAGGTTAAAGAGGAGGAGTGAGGAGAGGGGAGGAGGGGTGAGGAGAGGGGAGGAGGGGTGAGGAGAAGGGAAGGAGGGGCAGGATGACGGGGACATCCAAGCTGCCCCCTTATACTCCCCAGAGGTAGAGCCTGACTCCAAGGAACTGAGAAACAGTTCCTTCTTGCCTCTTCGTCACCACCCCAAGTCCTCTCTTCCCGCCTCTAGGGTCACAGTACTTCCAAAAGCCCCCCACATGGCCTTCCCCGTCCCCATCCACTCCCTCTGCCAGTCTCCCTCGGGGGTTACATTCTCAAGACGGAAGCGGTTGACGGCCATCCCCCCACGATAGGTCTCCTCGCTGACCACCAGGAACTCCAAGGAGGGGTCAGAGCCAGCGGGCCCATAGGGGTCCAGCAAGGGGATGATATCAAAAGTCAAGGAGGGCTTGATGTCCACCAGGAACTCACTCAGATGTTCCACACGTTCTGCGTAGGGTTGGAGCAGCTCAGGGAGCAACTTGCCTGGGGGAGGAGCCCAGAAGAACAGTGAGATCTTTTTACTGGGGAGGAAAACTATAGGCAAGTTTGGGGAAGACTATCCTCACGCATCCAATCTCTGGGGCGGGAAGAAAGGGCTCAGCTGGGAAGTGCTCTATGTCAGAGGAGCAATGAAGAGGGAGCAGCCCGCAAGCACGACGGTCATGGCAGGGCGGGCACGTGTCCAGAGGATGAGCAGTGCCAGGGAGCATCAGAATCAGATGGAGAATTCCAAGAACCACCCCAACCACGAGTCCCCTCTTGCTGGATCTCTGGCATGACCACCTGCAACCCACAACCCACCCATCCATTTACTCCCAGAGTCTCAACCTTTAGGGTTTAGGAGCCGGAGAATATCTCCAAAGGGCAGATTCCTTAGTTCTTTGGGAGAATTCTGATTTGAGTGGTGAGTAGATCACACATGGAGAAAGCTGCACTGGTTCATTTAACATAATTTCCTTAACACCCACCGGGTGCCAGGTGCTGTGACATATAGGAGGGTGGGAAGTAAAGGGCGCACCCCCCTTCCCTGGCACTGAGGGAAGATTAAGGAGTTTTGAGGTCCTCCCCTGCTCTAGCCCAGAGTCAGAGTCTCTCTCACTCACTCTTCAACAGGTCTTTGTCTGCTACTCCCACCACAAGCTGCTCCTGGGCCAGGATGCACGCGACACTGAGCAACACCTTGTGGGCGTTGTGCAGGCGGTCAAAGGTGCCACCCACAGCCCCACGGTGGTAGCCGCGCACTGGCTGCTTTGGAGACCTGGCCACGGGGGATGCTGGCCTGATGGTGGAGGGCAAGGGGGCATCCAGGGGTTCCCCGGGGAGCTCTCCAGTCCCATAATCGGGGTATAGCAGCACCGAGGCCAGCTGGGGACAACAACTGTAGCAGCTGGTGGCATAACGCTCTAGCTGTTGTTTGACCGGGTTGTACTGGCTCCCATCCAGGGTTTGGAAGTCAGTCAGCACCACTTCCGGTGGGTGGGCCAGGTTCTGGACTGAGCTGGGCAGGGGAGGGAGAAAGGCGCTCCTGGCTCCTATATTGGTCAGCAGGACTCTGACGTCCAGGTGCCTGTGGACGTCAGCGCCGGCATAGAAGTGCGTGATGAAATCTAGGACCTCAAACGTGGCCTGCACGAGGCTGGACTGGGGCTGGGCCGGGCCCCCCAGGCTCATGCCCGGCTGCAGGTGTACGTAGAGCGTGTGTTTCACCAGCCGGGCCGCCGAGGTCAGGATGGGGGCCAGGCGTGGGACCAGAGAGGCGAGCGGCGTCGTCAGCACCAGGAGGCCCGACCGGAACACGGCCATGCTGCCCAGGCCTGCGGACAGCCAGGGAGACGAGGCGTGGGTGACTGAACGGTTATGTGGCCGAGACTGAAGGCAGTCCGGGGCCTTGGGTCCAAGGGCAGGGACGGGGTCTCAGTGCTGATCCAGAGGAACCCGGGGGAAGGCACGGGGCCTCGGGGCTATGCGCTAAGCCCTGTTTCACATCTCTCGGAGCGGTGAAGCTGCTGAACGGAATCGAAATCCTGAGCAGGGAAACTGGACAAAAGCCCCTGAGTCACAGGGCTAGGGATCCAGAAATCCTGGGCCCTCCTGCCAGGCTGCACGAGGGTCTTAAGGGAACCCAAAGAGGATACTAGAGGGAAACACTCAGGCTCGGAGCGGTCCTCTACTTACTGACTGCTTGGCTTAGGTTCCACTAGGGCCGCGGCGGAGCCTTACCTGGCTGCGACCCGGAAACAGTAGTGCAGTGGCTCCGACTCTGAGCTACGGAAGGGCGGAGAGGCCAAAGTCTTAACTAGGTTCAGGGGATCTCGCGAGATTTTGTAAGGAGTAGGGCGGATCCGGCCGAGGAGGTGGGGCCGAACTCGGAAGCTGGGGAGGCGGGTGAAACTATTTATTTCCAGATCTCAACCACTCCCAGATCAGTTGGCGGAGGGCAAGGCGGAGCTGGAACCTCCTTTCACGAATGCCTTTTAGACCCTGACAAAAGAGAATGGCTTCAGCTGGGTTACCTAGGAGATAGCGTCAGAGGCAGAACACACACCTGACTTTTCTCTTAATAGGTTGCAAAACACAGCACCTGGGTGGCTCAGCCGGTTGAGCGACTCTTGATTTTGACTCAGGTCATGATCTCACGGTTTGTGAGTTCAAGCACCGCATCGGGCTCTGCACTGACACTGTGGAGCCCACTTGGGATTTTCTCCCCAGCCCCATTCCCCGCCCCGTCCTTTCCCCACTCTCATTTGCTCCCTCGCGCGCTCTCTCTCTCAAAATAAACATTTAAAAATAATAATAATAAATTACAGGGACGGAGGGGGCCGGTGCACAGGATAGTACTTAAATCAGGACTCAGAGTCCCTGGAGCCCTCCTGATGCCCTCCCACTCCAAGGATCCTCTTGTGGGAGGCCACGGGACAACTCTGTCCAAGCCCCATTTCACAGCTGGGGAAGTTGAGGCCCTCTATGTTCCAAGGACACGTAAGAAAGTAATGACAGAGGCCTGGTCTTAGGCTCGCCACGCCAGTTGGAACCAGTTTGAAGGAGAGAGGGGGAGGAGAGTTCTGCATGGCAGCTCAGTCGAGTGGCCAAAGGATGGACTCCAGACAGAAGAAAAGGGGAGAAAGGAGGGAGACTTAGTGTCAAGGGTTAACTGTGAAGCTAACGGGGCTGGAAAGGCTGCAGTTGGTAGTCTCCCTGCGGGGAGGAAGCCAGGTTGCCATCGGGAAATGTTTCAAGTAAAGCGTTCCCAGAGAAGTCAGAAGGGAAGGAAACCAATTCCCTAAGATTCCAATATTGTGCTGTGGCTTATTTTCCCAAACTAAGCAAATGCTCATTTTCGTAATTACCCGGAGTTTTTCCAGTTAGGTTTATTTATTTTTGAAAGAGAGACAGCACCTGCGAGGAAGAGGCAGCAAGAGGAAGAGGGAGATAGAGATAATTCCAGGCAGGATCCGAGCTGTCAGCTCAAAGCCCCACATGTGGGCTCGAACCCACAACCCACGAGATCATGATCTGAGCCGAAACCAAGATTTCGACGGTTAACTGACTGAGCCACACAGGTGCCCCCTTTTTTGTATTCTTAAGGCGATGTCTCAAGGGGGCAACTGGCTGGCTCAATTGGTGGAGCATGTGACTCTTGATCTGAGGGTTGTAAGAGCCCCACGTTGGGTGTAGAGATTACTTAAAAATAAAATCTTAAAAAACAAAGAAATAAAATAAATGAAGATATGTCTCAAAGGTGTATAAGCCTCTGGCCCCACAGAGCCTGGATATGCCCCTGGAGTCAAGTACTGGAAGAGTTACAAGAGCCACAAAGGCAATGAAGCCAGCTTCAGGCAGGAAACACCTCGGGTTGGATTTTAAAGAGAGGACCCCGTAAGAAGAAGCTAACTGCAGACTCTCAGGAAACGCCCTGAGACATCTGGGCACAGACTCACACGGAGTCACTGTTGGAGGAGATGTGAGTGCTAGTTGGCTCTCAAGCTGGCCCTGGGCAACTGGGGCTCCTCACCCACTCCTGTCCTTAGTATACACTGCTCCCCCAGTGGTGGCCTTGAGGGAGCAATGTGTTGAGACCATCTGGACGGTATATGTGACGGAACCTATTTAAGGCCTCTATATACACTACTGAGATTCTGAGGGCAAGCGCAGAGATCTACTTGTAGCCGCCCCAGGACAAGTCTCCTAAGTCAGTTCTCTTGTTAATTAAACCCCCCACCTCCCAATCTGGAGTGGTCTGCTTCTTTCTTTGGTCTCTCTTTGGCCTCTGGGTATAGGAGCCAGTTTCATATTTCACTGAGGGAACTTCTACGTTGTGAGCCAACAGTCAGTTTTATTTAGTAAATGTGGATTCAGTGCCTCCCATGATCAGGAACGGTTCTAGGTATAAGGGATCAACCAGTGAACAAAACAAACCAAGGAGCTGCCCTGGAGCTTAGATTCCTCTGGGTCTTGGGATAGGGCGGTGAAAGTTATAGAGAAATGTTTAACGATAAAGTCAGCAAATCAATAAATAAATCTATAATACATCTAGGGATGAAAAGTGCTATGAAGAAAAATAAAACAGGGTGAGGGAACTATAATTGGGGGGAAGGGAATGCTATTTTAGATAAGGTCGTGCAGGGAAAGACCCGAAGGAAAAGAAAAATCAGAGATTAGGGAAACTGTACGGGACACAAGTTCAAAGGCCCTGGGGCAGAAAGGCAGTAGGGCTGAATCCAATGATCTGATCCTAAGTGATGAAAGATAAGGTCAGAAAGGAGGTGGAGCCAGATCAAAGAATGTGTTGGAGGTCTTGGAGAATAGCCTTTGATTTTACTTAGCCAAAGGCGGCTTTTTAAGCACAGACATGAAATAACTTCCAGTTTTACAAGATCATTCTGGCTGCTCTGTGAAAATTTTACTTGGTGGGCACGGGTGGCATCAAAGCAACCGGTTAGGAAACCACTGCAATAATCCAGCTGCGGTGATGGTAGACCAGAGTGATTTCCAAATATGCTTTGAAGATTGAAGGTATTTGCTGATGCGTTGGTTGAGGGATGAGCAAGGAGGAAGAATGGGGTTGTCGGGAACTGAAGTGGGGAAGACCGGGGCAGGAGCAGGGGGAGGTCTGCAAATCAGAACTTGGGTTTGGACGCATTAAGTGTATTAGGCATCAAGCAGAGCTGTTGAGTAAGAAGTTGGAGATGTATGTCTGGAGTTTTGGGAACCAATGCAATTGGAGACATTGGAGACCTTGGGGAGGTTCATGGGCGCGTAAACGGTCCTTGAAGTCACGGGACTGCTGGAGACTATTAAGAGAATGGACGTGGGGCACCTGGGTAGCTCGGTCGGTTAGGTGTCTGACTTTGGCTCAGGTCATGATCTCGTGGTCAGTGAGATCAAGCCCTGCACCGGGCTCTGTGCTGACAGCTTGGAACCTGGAGCCTGGTTCAGATTCTGGGCTCCCTCTCTCTCTCTCTGCCCCTCCCCTGCTTATGCTCTTTCTCTCAAAAGTAAATAAACATTAAAAGAAAAGAGTATAAATGAAATTGAGACACGTGGCTAGTTCAGTTGGTGGAATGTGTGATTCTTGATCTTGAGGTTGAGGGTTCAAGCCCCATGTTGGGTAGAGATTACTTAAAAATAAAATCTTGGGGGCATCTGGGTGGCTCAGTTGGTTAAGTGTCTGACTCTTGATTTCGGCTCAGGTCGTGATCCCACAGTTCCTGAGCTCAAGCTCCAATCATCAAGTTGGGCTCTGTGCTGACAGCAAGAGGCCTGCTTGAGATTTTCTCTCTCCGTCCCTCCCTTGCTCATATGGGGGCTCTCTTCTCTCTCAAAATAAACATTTAAAAAAACTTAATTTAAAAAATAAAATCTTTAAAAAAAAAGAGATTATGAATGTAAATTCATGGAGGGGTCTTTCTCATCATTGCGTCCCCAGTCCAGGGGTGTGACCTTGTGCATACACACTCTCACACTGGGGTGCAAAGGAACAGACTGCGGGACAGTTGCTTGACTCTGAGATTCATGCCATCTTGGCCCTCTCCCCTTCCTGTGGCCTTTCTGGATCCGGAAGGGACAACAGAAGCATCTGGGCCTGCAGGGAGACAGGCAGGGATGAGCCGGCTGAGGCCCCCTGTGCCAGGAGCAGCCAGAAGCCCAGCGCCCAGAGTGGATGGCTACCTGGAGGTGGTGGCAGGTCCAGACGCCGTCCCTCCTCCCTCTCCCCCCAGGTTCCAAAAAACTCCAGCAATTTCCCCTCTATTCTGGCTTCCCAAGCTCCCCGCAGCCATCCCCCTGCCATTCCAGAAAGTACTCTCCCTCCCTCTCTCCCATCTCTTAGGCACCCCTGCCCCTGTCCTCTCCCCACAACCCCCTCATCTATTACTCTCCCTGTTCACTCCTTCTCCAGCACCCTACTTCTCAGGAAGATAGCAGGAAATTGACCCCACAACCCTGCAAGCCCTTCCTCTGGCTTCTGCTCCTGGCTTCAGGAAGGACAGCCCCTTGGGGAGGACAGCCTGACCTGGAGCCTTAGCTGAACCTCCTGGTTAAGTGGCAGCTTCTGGGCTGGTGGGGATCCCGCCAGCTGAGTTCTGTCAAGGGCAGGGGACGCGGAGGACGAGTGCAGCTGTATCCTATAACTCACGTAGCCTTGTTTCTTCTTTACACGTCGGGCTTCCGCATAGGTACACACAGTACTAACACCACTACCAGTAGCAATAATAGCGGTGCCTGTTTGTTAAGACCTCCTTCCCAGCACTTTCAGGAATTAGCTCAACCCTTCATACAATCCATGACATAGGTTTTATACCCATTTTACAGATAAGAGGACAGACTAAGAAAAGATAAGGCCCTTGCCTTAAGTCTCATGACTAGTGGGGCCCAAATCACAAACCAATTCTCCCCCTTTCCAGGTCCGCCTCACCCCTGCTGCAGACACCCCGCGGGAATCCAGGGGCCACTGTCGGCCTTGGCCTTCGGTGGGCTAGTTCCTTCCTCTTTCTGGGCCTCGGTTTCCGCGTTGGTGTTACCCGGGCTAGCCACGGTCTTTCCAAATCGCCCGCCCCCCTCCCCCCGCACTGCAAGCGCCGCCTGTCGCACACATGCCCTTGGGGTCGCAAAGGAGAGCGCGGCAGACAGCGGCGGGCCAAGCCTTTATTGCGGGGCGGCGGGACAAGCGCCGAGCGCGGGGCCGCCCAGGTCCGCGGCGGACTCCTCGGCCGGCTCGTCGGAGAACGCGGCGCGGTGCATGGCTGCGACGTAGCTGCGGCCGCTGAGGTCGGCCAGGCGCATGCGCACCAGGGGCAGAAAGCGCTCGGTACTGAAGTAGCGCAGCGCTGGGCGCGGGTCGCGCAGCGCCGCGAGGAAGACCTACAGTGGCGGGAAGAGGCGCGTGGCCCGGGCTGGCCGCCCCGCCCCCCCCACGTGTCGTCTCTGTCCCCGCCCCCCCCCCCCCC
>PJEM01010766.1:0-16216 GCA_004023845.1 Helogale parvula | reverse complement strand
CACTCGATGAGGCTCACGCTGCGGGCACAGAGCGGCGGGTGGGCGGGGGCGCTGCTAGCGGGACGGACCAGGCGGGCAGGGGGCGGGCAGGGGTCTGCGCGTGGGCCTCGGCCCGGGGAAACGAGAACGTTTGAAAAGCGGCTCACTGCCGGAAATGCCCCCCTCCCCCGCCACATACACAGCCATTTGGGGAGGGATGCGAGGGAGACGTGCGTCAGAATCCCAACCTGGCAGGCTCCCCTCAGCTGTGTGACCTAAGGCAAGTCACGTAACCTCTTTGGGCCTCCGTTTCCCAGCTGGATGGCAGAAGTGAGATAATGAACGCCAAGTGCCCAGTACTGCACCTGGCATACAAGGAGTGTGAGCCGCAGTGGAGAGGGGCCAGGGAGGACGCCTGAGAGTGGCTCAAAACAGGTCAGGGTTCCGGGATTCTCTAAGTCGGGGTTCAGAGGGTGCTGGGGCGGGGCGGTGACTCACTGGACCCCGAAGGGCGGCAGCAGAACCGCCAAACTCTCGCACAGACCTTCGATCGCAAACTTGCTGGCGCAGTAAACGGAGTTGAATGGCAGCCCTTTCAAGAGAGATGAGGCTTTTGGAGGCGCTTCTGGGAGGGCATCCACCCCAAGCCCACCGCAGCGCGTGGCATTGTCACCAGGCCCCACCCCTCCCGTTGGCCCTGCCCCATTCCACGCACCCATCAAGCCGCCCAAGCTCCCTGTCACCAAGACGCGTCCCGAGCGGCGGCGCTTCATGTCTGGCAGGAAGGCCTGCAGCGTCCGTATCATCCCTGCCACGTTCACGTCCAGCACAGACCCAATGGCACCAGCCTCATGCCCCTCCAGCGGCCCAAGTAGGCCCCGGCCCGCATTACACACTGCAGGGAGAGAGGCCGAAATCCACCTGCCTCACCTTCCTCCAACCCAGCCTGTCCCCTTGTGTTCCCGGGGCTTCGGGACATTTTGGTTTGGATACAGGGCAGGGAAGGCTTCTGCACACGTGTTTCGGGGGGCTCACCCAGCACATCCACGCGGCCCTCAGTCACGCGTGCCCGGGCAGCGGCCACGGAATCTGCATCCCTGATGTCCAGCTGCAATGTCTCCAGGGAGCCAGGAGGGCACCCTCGGGACTGGGCTGCCTCCCACAGGGGACCCTGTGCCTTCAGGTCCCGCAGCGTAGCATACACTGGAGGTTTGGGGAAAAGGAGGATCTGAATTCCATGCTTCCCTCTACCTGGGTCCCCTTGAACCAGTGACTGCTCCTTTCTCTCCATCCCAGCCCCTCAGATACCTTTGAAGCTCCTGGAGGGGTCGGAGGCCAGACGCAGGGCCAGGTGCAGGCCAATGCCGGAGGAGCAGCCGGTGATGAGCACCACAGTGCGGTCCATGGGGAAACTTGTGCGGGCGGAGGGGTGCGGGGAATGCAAGGCTGAGGGCTCTGAGCTCAAGAGCCCCTGCTTTGCCCCGCCTTCAGGGTGCCCACCCTTGTTATGTCTCTAGCACAATCTCAAGGCTGAGCCTTCCCGCCAGTCTGGAGCCTCCTCTCCCCACCCTGTATCTCCGTCAAAGCAGAGATGAGGCCACTGCTCAGAATACCCCTGGCCGGAGGGAGGGTAAGCTTTTGCAAGCAGATGTGGGCTCTCATGTGGGCAGCGAGTGCCCTGGGCACATCTTCCCCTGTGTGTGCCTCTGCCCCACACGGCAATGATAGGTTCCAAAGTTTGCTGCTGAGGGTGTGAAAGTAAATGTTTTGGGGAGGGCCTTATCAGTTCCAAGGTCAGGTGTTGGTATTACATACAGGGAGGCTGAGGCAAGGGGGCAGGGGGAAATGGCGTCACACCAGTGTCCAGGCTGTAGCCCTGAGTCCTCCCAGGCATCTCAGTCGTGACATTTGGACAGACAGGCCCAGGTGAGTCACCAGTTTATTAAGTTGTATTAAAACAGTACTTTGATCCCAAATTTGGGGTGGTGGAGGAGAACAGCTCACCCCCTCCACAGTTCCCGTGCTTGATCCCCCACCAGGTCTGGAGTTCCTCTGCCCAGGCCTGGGCCCTCCTGTGATGCCTGTCTAGCTCCAGGCCCTGGGAACCTGCCCAGGCCTGGATTTGGGGAAGAACACCTCCTGGGGAGGGGGAGGGGGGTTACTCTGTCACAAGGAGCCAGTCACCAACCGGGGGTAGTATCTGAGGAAGAGCTTCTTGGCCAGGTCCACGGTGTCTCCGTGGGGCTGGCTAGGATACCTCTGTGCGCTCAGGACAAAGGTCTGCTCCAGCTGGAAGGCATTCTTTTCAAACTGGTGCTGTTGGAAGGGAATGCCTCGGACCAGGCTCTCGACCAGCATCTCCATGAAGAGCCGCCAGCGCGGGGTATAGTAGTCAGCCACCAGCCCGGCCAGCTGCTTGTTGGCGTAGTCCAGGATGTTGCCCTCGGGGCCCCACAGGGTCAGCTGGTAGCGGCTGTTCTGCTCATAGAAGCGGGCCTCGGCCTCACTGACAGCCGCCGCCCGGGCCTGCTCCAGCCAGCCGCCCAGCAGGAAGCGGCTGTCACTGGCCAGCACTTTGTCCAACGAGGGCAGAAGCTCGTACACCAGGATGCCTGCCGCCCTCAGCAGGGGAGCCAGCTCCTTGTTCAGGTAGGCGGCCCTCGCCTCCCCATAGTACAAGCTGACCAGCTCCTGGGCCGCCTGGCGGGTGACGTCCAGCAGGTCGTAGCGGAAGGTGGGGCTGGTGGCCAGGGCGGGAGCGGTTGCCAGCAGCAGCCGCCAGGCCTCGAACACATCCGATCGGTTGTACCAGACGGTGGTGAGCATCTGCAGGGACGGCCTCCTGACCAGAGGGCTGCGATTGTGCCCGCTGCAGGCCTCGCCAGAGCAGTTGTAGACGCTCCTGAGAAGCAGCCTCCAGGCGGCCTCTGTGTTTCCGTGGGAGGCCCCATACCGACGGGCTGCAAAGCCGGTCACCCAGGCCTCCAGATCTGCCACTGGGTCCTTCCGCCAGCCCAGCTCGGCCATGAGGGCATAGACCACTTCGTTCTGGCCGATGCCCTCTGGGGCCATGCCTGTGCCTACCATGGTGGAGTTAGGGAAGAGGCGGGCAGTGGCAGGACCTCGGTTCACGGCCTCCAGGGCCCCGAACAGACCGTGGTTGCCCCCAAAGTTATGCAGCATGCACCAGATAAAGGGCTGGCCCAGGAAGGAGGCTGTTCGGAGGTACACGGGCTGACTCTCAGCGAACAGGTCCAGAATCAAGAGGCGGCCACGGGGCACTGCCCCCAGCACGGCGCTCACCTGGGCGGGCCCCCAGAACTGGGGCTGGTGCTGGAAAAGCCAGCCTTGGAGCAGCCACACGGCGTCAGGGTCCACTGTGGTGGGGAGACAGAGAAGAGGGCTGATGAGAGGAAAGGGGAACATTCACCCCATTCTACAGATGAGGAAACAGAGGTCCAGAGAGGTTAAATGACTCTATCGCAAGACACTCATTCCGATTCAGGAGAATCTGTAGACCTGACAGGGTGTGGGGTGAAGCCGATGCCGCCAGTCCTGGATCACGCTTCGAGCAGGTGCTCCCTCTCAGGGAAGCCGGGGCCAATGGGTCCCCTTCCTGGCTGACACACAGGCCTCCCCACCCGGCCATTCCTGACCTGGCCCCTCTCTGCCCCACCCCCGTAAGTGGCAGGAAGTAGCGCTGGGTTCACATCTGCGCACAAGGAAGAACACCTACCGGCTTTGAACACATCCCCTGAGCTCTGGCCCGCGTTACCTGCCTCAGCTCGGAGGCAGAGAGCAAATAAAATACTTCCAATAGCCAGCACTTAGTGACACTTTGTTCTGGGCCAGGTTTCATTCGACTTATGAGGTAGCCTCATTTTACAGACGAGAAAACTGACGCACTGGGAGGGAGGTAACTTGTTACAGGTCACACAGGCAGGGTGCGGCGGCACCAGGGCTGGAGCGGGCTGTCCGACTCCGGAGCTCACCTCTCCACCACGGTGTGACTAAATGAGATGATGTGTGTGCGGGTGATGTGAGTCAGCGGTGGTGTTATTCCCAGTGCCTTCTACCCAGTGACCTATGCCACACCTCCCTGAGGGCGAGGGGGGAAACGCCCCTTCCCACCTCCCCCTGGCACCGAACCTGTGACCATGGCCTGGTAGACAGAGGCTGTGGCTGACGCAAGGTAGGAGGGCTCCGAGGAGGGGGGCTGCATCTCGTTGAAAGTGTCAGCCCCGTAGATGTGATCCGTGCCAAACTCTTTGGTCACTTCCCGCAGGAAGAGGCTCCCAATGACAGGGAATAGAGGGTCTTCTGGAGCCAGGAGGAAGGAGCAGGAGTAGGAGCAGTTGAAGTGTCCCCAAGTGCCCAGCTGGGTGACATTGGCCTGAGGGAACACCCTAGTAGCAGGGAGCAATCCAAACACTTACTGGAGGCTGAGGTGGTATCCATCGCCAGCCTCACTACCCTACCTGCCGTTCCTGGAACCCATCCCGGTTTCTCCTGCCTCTGTGCCTTTGCACATGCTGTGGCCACACCGGAGTCCTTTCCTCCTCCCTCCCTGCTCATCTAGCCGGGTTACTCTTCAGCACCTCATCTGGAAATCTGTTGTCTCTCCCCCTCCCACAGGCCAAAACAAGCAACGTTCAGTTTTCAAGATCTGGCCCAGTGCTGGCTCTGCACTGCTCCCTGGCTGCCCCACTTCCCCAGGCGGAAGCGGCCTCGACAGAAAAGCGGGCCCATGTATGTTCCCGTCCTTATCCCTGCACCGTCTCCCCCTGCCAACCTGTCCCCAGAAGGGGCAGAACACAGTGCACCTTTGTCGCTGCCTCCCCAGGGCCCAGCACAGAGCCTTGTCTGACGAATGTGTGCTGACTGAATGAACAAGGCCCTTGCCACCCAGCCGGGAGGTGAAGGGGTGGCCAGTAAGGCCAACAACGTGCAGTAAGCCCTGTGCGGGAACCAGGTTGTCATGGGCATGGAGGCGGTGGTAACCAATGCTTGGGGCCCCAGCAAGGCTACCTGAAGGATGGGGGGTCTCAGCTGGACCTTGAAGAATTTTCCAGTCACAGCAGAGGAAGAGGCAGTAGCGCAGAGGAGCAGAAAGGACAGAGAAGACCGCCGCACCCCAAGTGTCACTAAATAAGAGGTGCCGTTTGGAAAGACTCATATACTTTACAAGTAAGGAAACAGAGGCACAGAGCAGTCATGGAGAATGAGTCCAGGTCCATGTTGCTAGTCCGTAGCAGAGGCAGGAATCAAGCCTGGGTCTACATCCAGAGCTTCAGTGTCGCTTTAAATTACATCTTGCAGGGAAAAAGGGATTTCCTCTCTGAGCCGAGTTGGGGGCAGGGGGGGAACCTTACCTGGTGATAGCCTTGGGGACATGCCCTGCGAATGCAGGCAACACTGGGGTCATGCCGAAGGAGCGCATCCGGTCCAGGATCCGATGCTGGAGGGGCGGAGGGGCAGCTGGTGGGCATGACCCTGAGGCGGGAGGCCCTCACCACACCAGGGTACACAGAGTTCCCCTCAAGGCCCAGTTAAGAGCCCTGAGGCCAGCCAAATACCACCCCCTTTGGCCCATGACGCTCGAGCACTTTCCAATTCTGCCTCCTTTCCTTCCCCATCCTTTTACCTGGAGGTAAAGCTGTTTGAGGTGCCAGGAGCGGGGCAGGGGGCCACCCCAGGTGTGCAGGTTGCCCATGCGCCCCCAGGCCAGGAAGGCAGGGCCAGTGAAGTACTCATCGATCTCTGACTGGGTCAGGCCCAAGGTCAGGTACACCTGAGGAGGGCGAGCCCCACACATAAGTACATATAAATACATTCATCCATTCATTGATTCATTCATTCAACAAACACTTACTCATCTCTTCTCTGTGCTGAGCCCTAGAGTTACTAAGACAAAATGTGACCCTTGGCAGGAGCCCGGAGTCCAAGAGAAACAGATCTGTGAACAGATGAATTTACTAATCTGTCACTCTTGTCGCAGGGCGAGGTGAGGCACAAAGGGGCTCTCCTCAAAATGGGGGACGGGGCCTTAGAAGGCTTCATGGAACAAGGCTGGCTAGAGTGATGGGTGAAGCCAGCTCCCCAGGGAGCCTAAAGGGCCCCAAGGCAGCCAGAGCCCTCAGGAACCAGGCACAGAAGCCCCCAGGCTGGGGATAGCCTGAAGGTGACAGGAGCTCCTTCCGGTGAGACAGCAGCAGGTCTCCAGCAGATGTGCCCCTCAGAAAGGACACGGCTGGAACTTAGGAGCCAGAAGTCCTGTTCAGAAGCTCTTGTGGGGAGGGGGGTCATCCCGGGAGAGGGGCAAGAGTCTGAACGGGGGCCATGAATAAAGATAAAGAGGATGAGGCAGATCAAGAGCTGCTGATGAGACAGAATGCAGGGAAGGAGCAGCCTGACGGGCTGTGGGGGTGGGGAGACAGGGAGCCCGGCTTCTTTAAGTGTTTCTAGTGGGATGCTGGGGTCCAGCCCTCCACAGGCACTCTTGTGTTTGGCTCAGCAACAGAAGCCTGTTTCCAGACGGCTGGGGCCATCGTGCACGCCACAAACACTTCTGAAGTCTTTAGTCTGTGTACCGGACCCTGGGCTGTGGGGGAGGCAGGGGCACAGGGGGAAGGAGGATGTGGTGGGCACGCACCCTCTGCCAGATGGCCTCCTGGCCGCTCCAGGCCAGTGCCAGGTTGATGCCATTCAGTGCCATCCAGTCCAGCTCCTTCTCCCAGCGGGCCCAGTCCCACCACACGAAGGAGTAGCTGTGCGTGCACACATTCTGGTAATAGCGGTACCTGCGGGCAGGGGGCATGAGCTGCGGCGTGTCCCTGGGGGCGGAGGGGGTGTCCCCCACTCCCTACCCCAGATCTAGCCCAGAGGGGAGGGGGCCCAAATGTAGCCCCTCCACTGCTTCACTCCAGGACCCACCCCAGGTAGAGTTGAGACTCAGTACTGAGGCAGGAGGGAAGGGAGCCTCGGGCAACAAGGTGACCAAAGTAAAGCCATTTTGGTTTTAGGCTGACCCTTAACCTAAAGGTCAGCAGGTCATTAAAAAGAGTCACAAGATCCCACTCATGGAAAACCACAAGACCTCACTCCCTTTGGCAATAAAAGCCACAAAGGCCGGACATTCTTAAAACTGCTCCCTTCAGGCGCCTGGGTGACTCAGTCATTTAAGCCTCCGGCTTCGGCTCAGGTCGTGATCTTGCATTTGGTTCGTGGGTTCGAACCCCGCATCAGGCTCTGTGCTGACAGCTAGCTCAGAGCCTGGAGCCTGTCTTCGAATTCTGTGTCTCCCTCTTTCTCTGACCCTCCCCTGCTCACGCTGTCTCTCTCTCAGAAATAAATAAAACAAACAAACAAAAAATCCACAACCCAATCACAACCCTAAACCGATGGGAAAGCTAACCACCCAATGTAAAGGTTAAGTCCTAAGTTAAAGAGTAAGCCTCTCCCTATACTGACAGCCAGCGAATTTAGAAAACTTATAAAACTTTGTTAGAAGCAAAGGGGTGTGTGTCCTCTTCCTCATCTGGGAGGAGAGATCCCTACTTTGTGAAGTAGCACCTTACTTACTTCTAGACTTAATAGTCTTTATCCCTTTCTATAAACAGCTTGCTCTTGAATCTTCCTCCCCAAAAGCCAAGAACTTTCTTGGCGAGGGTCCTGAGACACTCCCATTTGGGGCCTCGGACTGTCGGGCATCAACAATACCGGAGCTTCCTACGAGCCCCGCACCTGTAGCCAGGCAGGTATCTGGGAGAGCACATTGGACTCTTCTAGAGCCCCTTTCAGCACGGTGTTTAAGTGTCTATGGCAACACTTGCTTCTCTCCTGGAATGGGGGGGGGTCCCTCTTTCCACAGTCTAATGGGCAGACAAATGAGTGAACACACACACCACCTCCTGCCGTGGGGCAAGCACCAGAACGGAAGCTGTGAGGGGGTGGGTGCCATTCCTCCGTGGTGCATCTGCCAAGAGAAGGTGGGGAGGGAAGTGAATAGCGTTTTTTGGTCACTGATTATGGACCACAAATTCTACGCCCGTCACTCTTCAAATCCTCACAGCCAACAATGAGCGGTAGATGTCATTATTTCCATTTTTCAGATGAGCCACTCGAGGCTCTGAGGGGTTAAGTGACTTGCTCAGGACACACGGCTTTTAGAGGCAGAGCCTCTGGGATCTGAAGCCAGAGTTGTGCGACCCTAAGGACAGTGCTACATTCAGTCTCAGTCGCTGCGGTAGCCACCAGGAGAGCGCGGGGTGGGGCGGGGACTCAGCGAGGGGCGACAGGCAGGGGCCGGCAGCCGAGGGGGGCGTGGAGCCCGCGGACGGGCGGGCCCCGTACCTGTTGGGCGTGGCCTCGGTCAGCTCCTCGGGCAAGACGGGCAGCGGCTCGGGCAGGTGCAGCTGAGAGCCCGACCAGGCCACGTGGCAGCCGCAGAAGTCACGCAGGTAGCGGTGCAGCCCTGCGGCGGCGGCCACGCCGGTGGAGCCGACCACCCGCACGCGCGCCCCGGCGCCGCCGCCGCTCAGGCGGTACGTGTCCAGGCCGGACTCGGCCGCCAGGGCGCGCTCCACCGACACCGAGAAGGCGGCCGCCGGCCCGGGTCCCAGCAGCCGGGCCAGCAGCGCCCGCACGGCCGCCGCCTCCTGGGCTTCGTCCCCGGCCGAGTTCCCCGCGGCGGCCAGGAGCAGGAAGCCCAGGACCGCGGCCACAGCAGCCGCCTCCATGGTCTGGCGGTCTCAGGCCGGCTGCGGCCCCGCAGGGCACGAATTGGGACTGGAGACGAGGGGCGGGACGGCCCGCCGTCCAATCAGCTGCGGGGCTCAGGCCACGTGGCACAGAAATTAGCGCTGCCGCAGGCTCGGGAGAGACCGCGCTTCCGGGTCCGACCAGCTACCGAGAGTGTCTTCTGACCGCTGGTGTTTCGGGAGCGCGTGACCCCAGTGTCATCAAAAGCCCGGGATGTGACCCGCTCCCCTTCACAAGCGCCTAGGCGCCGTTGTACCTGAAGAGCTTTCGCATGCAATTCTCTGTACTTCCATCCAGGCAACTTTCCACAACAGATATTTTTATGTGGAGTTTTATTTTGTACCAGGCACTGCCACTCTTCTCTAGGGGAGACCTAGACACCAAACACTTACATAAATAAAGATTTCAATTATAGTTTTGATGCTGTGAGGAATACAAAGGTACCTACCTGGCCTAAAGCTTCCACACTTGATCTTAGCCAAAAGGCTGAGAAGCGATTGGGCCTAAAGCTTCTAAAAGGAAGTGACATTTAATGTGAATTAAACTGGAATTGACTAGGAAAAGAGGGAGGAGAGAAAATTCTGGGCAGAGAACATTCTGGGCAGAGACAATGTATATATGACGACTGGAAGGGTAAAGAAAGCTGGGCAGATTTGAGGAACTAAAATTCAGGAAGCTGGAGGAGAGATGGGTCATGTGAGCCTGGTCTGGCTTTCCATTTGATCCTTAAAGGGTAGTCACAGCAGGACAGGTCAGGAGTTTCCTTCATTTTAGGTATTGGGACACTGAAGCCAGAGAAAGGATGTGACTCAGACAAGATCAGTAACCCGTAGGAGAGCACAACTATGACTAGAACCTGGACCTCCTAACTCCTAGACCAGGGTTCTTGCCACCGTTCCCAAATGATGCAACTCTTCAGGCTGTCTTCCCCGGGGCAGGGTGGGGCTCGGCTGGGCTGTGTGGTGGCAGGTAGAGATGGGGCCTTTAGGAGGACCACACTTTCTGAGAGGATTCCAGGTCCTTTTGGAGGCAGATGGAGGTTTTTCCAGATTGTCAGGCCTGAGTGAAGCTGCTTAGAGAAAGGGGAGGGGTCAGAGGAGAGTCGGCAGTCCAGAGAATCCAGAGCCTGGACCAGAAGAGAACATGAGAGTCCACCGAGCTTGCCCTGTTTCTCTGCCCCGTCCCTGGGCCCAGGGGACAAGCTGCAGTCCCCTGCCTTGTTCCCAGCTTGGCCACTGGCCTCCGCAGGAGGTGCAGCCCTGCTCCAGTCCGTTCCTGGTGTATCAGGAGGTTCTCACTCTATCCCAGTGAGCAGCTCCAAGACCAGCGTGGGGAGATGTGCCATAGCTATCGTCCCTCAGACCTCGCTCTGCTTCCCTCCAGACCCCCCCCCCCCAACCATTTTCCCTCCAAACACTCCTTGCTCTGGATAAGACTTGTCAGACTCTCCTCCCAGAACGTGTTTTACCAGCATTTCTAGATCTTAGGGAGCACAGGGGTTGGGGGAGTTGGGCCGCAGGTCGTCAAGATTCAGTGCACCTCGCCATGGGATCTGGGTTCTTCTACAGCGGTGGGGTTGCTGGCAATGGTCAACGGTGAGGGACAACATGCAGGGGGTGGCGAGCACATTCAAATCCTGGGCTCACGGATGCTGGGTAGGAGCTTTACTGGTTACGGTGGACACGTGACGCTGTCTCTTTGCTCATCTTCCCCACCAGGCTGCGAACTCTTGGAAGGCAGTAGGGGGCTGTTTGAAGAAATTATGGTACACCTACTTGATGAAATAGCAAGCACGTGATTAAAAAAAAAAAGATGAGGAAAATGTGTGGTGTTAATTCAGAATATTTGGCAAACTATATATACACATACATACATATATACATACATACATATATATGAACTGCCACTTGTGTTTTATTTTATTGTTTTTTTTCAACTTTTATTTTTTTAATGCTATTTTTGAGAAAGAGATTGCAAGTGAGGGGACGGGCAAGAAGGAAGGGCACAGAGGATCTGAAACAGGCTCTATGCTGACAGCAGAGAGCTCGATGCAGGGCTCTAACCCACGAACTATGAAATCATGACCTGAGCCGAAGTAGA
The DNA here is from genome assembly GCA_004023845.1 of Helogale parvula. Classification (NCBI taxonomy): domain Eukaryota; kingdom Metazoa; phylum Chordata; class Mammalia; order Carnivora; family Herpestidae; genus Helogale; species Helogale parvula. The sequence continues at coordinate 5,377 of PJEM01010766.1, read as the reverse complement.
ACACTCAGGCACCCCATCAACATTTATTTTTATTTTTAAAGAATTTTTTAATGTTTACTTATTTTCGAGAGACAGAGCGTGAGCGCACACCTGCACACAGTTGGGAAGGGGCAGAGAGAGATGGAGACACAGAATCTGAAGCAGGATCCAGGCTCTGAGCTGTCAGCACAGAGTCTGACACAGGGCTAGAACCCAGGAACTATCATGACTTGGGCCAAAGTTGGATGCTTAACCAACTGAGCTACCCAGAGGCCTGAACTTTTTTTTTTAAATGTTTATTTATTTATTTATTTTGAGAGAGAAAAAGTGTGCAAGTGTGAGCAGGGGCAGGGCAGAGAAAGGAGAGAGAATCCCAAGTAGGCTTACACTGTCAGTGCAGAGCCCAATGTGGGGCTTGATCCCACAGTGAGATCATGACCCCAGCCAAAACCGAGACTGATGCTTAACTGACCAAGCCACCCAGGCGCCCCTATTTTTTTTTTCAGCTTTTAGAATCTGAAGGAGCGCCTGGGTGGTTCCGTTGGTTAAGCGCCCATCTTCCGCTCAGGTCATGATCTCACACCTTGTGGTCTCGAGGCCCGTGTCCTACTCTGTGCTGACACCTCAGAGCCTGGAGCCTGCTTCAGATTCTGTATCTCCCGCTCTCTGCCCCAACCCTACTCACGTTCTGTCCCTCTCTCTCAAAAATGTTTAAACATTTTTTTTAAATTTAAAAAATTAACTATTTTCCATCAACCATCTTTCCTTCTTGTTTGCCTTTGTGGAAGAGCAGCTCAGGACCACTCAGTGGTTGTTCCTATCCATTCAGTGGCGTGAGCAGTGGTAGCCGCAGATCTGTCTTCAGTGGGGAGCTGAGCGCCCCCGTCTTCGGTACGGAACTGCTGCAAAGGCACAGAGCGCACCTACCCGCCTTCAGACCAGTCTGCGACTTGGGTTGAGTAGCGATAAACTCAGGAGCTGGAGTCGTCCGTTCACCCTGAAACTCCTTGTTGGCCACAGCCTTTTCAGCAGCGGCCTGCTCTTCCTTGTCAATCTCTCCAGAATCTGTGTAGAAGGAGAGACCGAGCGTGACTTCCCATGGGTGCTCACAGGAACTGAGGCCACTCATGTGCACAACTTCCCGGGGCCGGCACCCACCACATCAGAGCCCCAGAGTGGGCTCCTTTGTGGTTGCAAGGGAGGGCGATGTCCACATAGTGCAGGACCGTGTTTCACAGAATGATGGCGGGCAGGTTAACATAAGACGCCTCCGTGACAGGCTGGTGGTCAGCCCTGGGATTCGTAGCCACCGCAAGTCTTGGTTCTGGGGCGGCTGCCTGGATCTGGGTAGGGAAGTTCCGGGAGCGAAGCGGCCAGCACTCCTGCACACTCCGGCACAGCTCGCTGGGCAGCGCTACCGGACGATGTGACACTCACATCAGCTCGGTTTTCAATGGCAACAACCGCATGAGCTGCCAGCAGAAATTTCTCCCAGGTTCTCTTCAGATTTATGATGTAGAGACCCTCCCTTTTCCTTTTGTAGATGTACTGTTCCATGTGGAAGTCAAGGTTGGTGCCACCTAAGTGCGTTCCTGCTGCAAGAAGTTTAAGGACATCCTCCTCCTTCATTTGCGGGACATAAAGGGCTCACAACATTGTGAAACTTCCCTTTAAGTTATGACAAGAACGCAGGGCAACGCCCATATGGACCCCTCCCCGGGTATCCTGGAAAGCTCCCACTTGTGCAAAAGGGGCGCCTGAGTGGTTCAGTCCGTTAAGTGATGGACTCCTGATTTCGGCTCAGGTCACGATCTCACGATTTGTGGGTTTGGGCCCTGCATCAGGCTCTGTGCTGACGGTGTGGAACTTGCTTGGGATTCTCTCTCTCTCTGTTCCTTCTTCCACTTTCACACTCTCTCTCTCTCTCTCTCAAAATAAATATTTAATAGGCCATGTAAACAGTGGGTTGCTTTGGGTGGGGCGCTAGGCCTCTCAGGGCTGGAGGAGGACTTTTAGAACACGGCCTTTTGTCCTGTCTGATCATTTTACCATGACACATTTCATTTTTCAATTAATGTGCATGGAACAAGTGAGCTGGCTCTCCGCTCTCCATCTGTCTCTTCTTTTGTTCCTGGCCAGCCTGACCTGCCTATGCACCCCTGCCTATACCTCCAGGGTCACTTATCCCTTTCTGCCTGTCACAGTCCACAGGATCCCAGCCACCTCACAGGTGAGGAGGAATGGGTCCTTCCTTATCTCCCCACCAGGGGACAGTCCACACCCAGGATATACATGCCTGGGGAGCTGGAGAGTGGGCAGGTCATTGAGAATCTGAGGGGAGCTCCGATGCCCCTTCCACACAGGGCTCCTGGGGGCAGAAAGAGGAGCAGTCCTATCCAGGCCCCCGGTGAAGGACAGGATGGAGAGTGGGGTCCTAAAAATATCGATCGCATTGTCCCTTAGCTCTATAACGCCAAGCTGGCCCAAAGCTACCCTCTCCCACACTTGTTCCATGACTGCAAGATGAGGAGCATTCCCTGGGCAAAGCACAGACTCCCTCAGCAGAGATCTGGGGTCCAGGGATTCTACAAGAAGGGGATTAGGCCGGATACAGGTCATGTCCCTTAAAAACGGAAGCAATGGATCCATCCTGCTCCCCACCTGTACCCGAGGACTCCCGGTATTTCCCACACCCTCCATGGCTCCGGCCCTGGTCAGTCCATCTGTAGCTGGCTGGGCTGTAGGCGGCACGAGGCCAGGAGATCCCAGCAGTTCCGCTCAGCCAGTGACCTGCCAGCTCAGGTCTTTCCCACCGGGCAAGAAACAAATTTCTCCCTAGGGAAGCCCTAGGTCTCCCGGCCCCTGCCCCATTTTATTGATATATACCATAAGGTTTACCAATTTAAAGCATGCAATTCAACGTTCTTTTTTTTAAAGCAAATTCACAGTTGTGCAGCCATTGCTACTGTCTAATTTTATATTTTCATCATTCCCCACAAGAAACCCTGCACCCCTTAGCTGTCACTCCCATTTTAATTGTGCCTCAATCCCCATCCTAGGCTAGCCCATCCACTGTCTTTCTCTATAGACTTTCCCATCCTAGGCATTTTACATCAACGGAATCACCCACCGGGAATCTCGTGTCTGGCTTCTCAGCATAATGTTCTTGAGGTCCATCCACGTTGCAGCACGTCAGCACGCCGTCCCTTCTCATTGTGGAACACCTTTTGAGTGGATGTGCCACACTCTGTTCAGCCCTTCACCAGCGGACGGACATCTGGGTGGTTTCCGTTTTGGAGCGACGAACCAGTGCCGCTATGCACACCTGTGCCCAGGTTTGCGCACACCTCCCCGCCCCGTTTTCTTGGGTAGAGATGTAGAAGCCGAGTTCTGGCTCTTATGTTAATTCAATGTCTAACATTTTGAGGAGGTGACACACTGCTTTCCCAGGGAGCTGCACCATTTCCCATCTCCTCCTCTGCGTTCCCAACTCCTCCACACCCTGTCCCCACTTGTTCTGTCCCCTTCTCATTACCGCCTCGCACGGTGGTTTTGACTTGCACTTCCCTAGCGGCGCCGAGCATCTTTTCCTGGGCTACTGCTCACTCGTGTATTCTTCCTAGAGATGCCTATTCGAATCCTTTCATTTTTTAAATTAAGAAATATATTTTTACCTCTTATTTTTAAATATTTTATTATTTTGAGAGAAAGAGAGTGCAACACTGGGGAGGTGCAGACAGAGAGAGAGAATCCTCGCTGTTAGCACAGAGCCTGCCACACAAACTCACAAAACTTCGAGATCATGACCCGAGCCGAAATCAAGAGTCGGATGCCTAACTGACTGAACCTTCCAGGCACCCCTAAGGTTTTATTTTTAAGTAATTTCTACACCAAACATGGGGCTGGAAGTCATGACCCCAAGATCAAGTGTCCCATGCTCTTCCCACTGAGGCAGCCAGGTACCCATAATTTTTTTAAAAACCTTTTAAATGCAGGTATTTGTAAAGTTCTTTATATGTTCTAGATACACGTGCTTTATTCGATAGGGCCTGCAGCTCCTCCCAGTGTGAAGGCTGTCGGATTGTCCTTTAAAGCACAAAAGCTGGTCAGACTAAAGCCTGTATCTTCTTTTTACCAGTTTGCTTTCAGGGTCTACTAAAAATCATCGCCTAACTTAAGTCATGAGGACATTTTCCTTTAATCTCCTCTAAGAGTTTTAGTTTTAACTCTTACATTTGGGTCTATGACCCACTTTGAGTCAACGTACACACACAGTGTGGGGGCTCTAGGCCAAAGCTGTTCTTCTGCACGTGGCTATCCAGTTGTACAAGCACCACGTGTTGCAGATTGTTCTTTCCACACTGTATTTTCTTGGCCCCTTCGTGGAAAATCGATCAGCCATAAACATTAGGGCTTATTTCTGGACTCCGAATTCGATTCTATTCCATCGATTCTAAATGTCTACTCTTAGAAAGCCTCCCTTTTGAGTCAGGAACAGAGCAGAGGCTAAAAGAGCTTGTCTACTCAAAGTCCCATCCTGGACTGTTCGTGCAAGGAGCCAGGTGACGGGTGATGCCCCCCGGGGCCTCTTCTGGGACAGGTGGCCTGTCAGGGAGGAGAGGGTTCGAAGATGGGGGTGCGGGAGACAAGGAACACAAAAGGGTGTTCCTGCCCCTCCTCACTCCTCCTAGGGCAGCAGCTGTCTGCCCGCTCTCCACACTCCTGTGCAGCCCTGCCCAGGTGCAGGGGAGAGGGAGGGCGAAAAAGAATGTGGGTGCCTTACAGTGCAGTTAGGAGGGAGCCAGTGCCCCTCCCCCACCGCCCACCCTGCCTGCTGGCCCTTCAGCTGCCTGCCTGCCTTTGCACCTCACATTCGCCCGCTGCCCGGGGGAACGCAGCTGAGCCTCCACTCAGGCCAAGGCCAAGGGCATCAGGGCTCAAGATAGCCAGGCTACTGAGTCCTGGAAAGCACACTTGGAGAAGAGGGAGAGGGCAGGCAGATGCCCAGGCTCCCTCTTCCCCCGCTGTCTGGGTGGGTAGTGCGGGAAAGGGGGATGAGGATGGTCCCCAAGTCCCCTCCCCACCGAAGGCAGGATCTGCAAAGTTGCTGGGATCGCAGGAGACGAAGGTGCCTGCGAAACCTGAGAGGTGAGAATTTCACAAACGGCGTGGTCCAGCCACTGCAGCTGTGGCCTCTGATCACAGGAAAACAGACACGCTGGAGGAGGGGCAGGACGTGCGACATGGGGCACAGGGACAGGCAGCCTCCCTGGTAGAGTCAAATACACTTTATTCAGCACGGGAATGTGAGAACAGAAGGGCCTCCGGCAGGGTTCCTAACAAAGAGCTCTGAGGCAAACCCTGCTGTAAACAGAGCAAAGGGCATCCTGTAAACCAA
>PJEM01010765.1:0-59471 GCA_004023845.1 Helogale parvula | reverse complement strand
GGCTGGCCCGTTTTCCAATCTCCCCAGTTCGCACTCACTCACTCAGGTATCCTTCAGGTTCTCTTCCTTCTGGAGTCCGTATTTTCTCCTTCTGCTCTTGCAGATGAGAGCAGTGTCCTTCTCAGTTTGATCGATGGGGCAGATGAAGTTTACAGAGCTCCCTTCCTCTCCGCCATCTTGGCTCCTCCTCAACCTATATGTTTCTACTGTAAGAGTTGCCATGGGAAGGCAACTGAGCTGCCACTTTGCTGTGGAGAGCTGCGAGCACTGACAACCCCCACTTGCAAACCTGAGATGACCCGAGCCATTTGAAAAGCACCAGCGGCCATTTTATTGCACGTCAGATAATAGTTCCAGGCACCGCCAGGGACTGACGACCCCCACTCTCCAATCTGGACTGTCTCAAACTGGAATGCCTCACCATGGAATTCCAGCATCCCCCACCCCACTGAAGTGGACAGCCAGTTGAATCCTGCCATGGTCCAAAGATGCCCTTACTTGGCTATCGGTCCACCTGAGCTCAAACCCGGAACTTTTGCACCCATAAAACACTTTGCTTTCCCATATCAGACGCGACTTCCCTGACTCCCCACTCCAGAGTCACGGAACCTTGCCCAGGGAATTGCAGACCCCAATAAAGGCATTCTTGGCTCCATAACTTGGTCTCTGTCTTTCCTCTCACCTCTTCCTCCATCTATCAAACTTTACATCTATAATCATTGAACGAAATCTGACGTAAAACCCATTGAACCAAATACAGGCGTCTTGTAAAAAGTAGACTGGAGGTGAAGTAAAATCCAATAACATTTTCATTGAGTTGTAATTCCGGCAAGCTCGAAAGAGAACTCACCCCTCCCCATCATTGTATGTAACAGTCCCAAAGTCACACAGCAGTTCTGCTGTGTGAACCCATATTCATGAGCTGGCATATGAACGGCTGCAAGAAGAAAATGTGTGTCTCAGGCCCCCATAACAGTAGCGAAGTTGAGAGTAGAAAGGGTCACAGGATCCCTATTTTAAGACCTTTCAACCCAGCCAGACTGCTGGGTTCACAGAGATTCCATCCAGAGCTAAATAGTCAAATAGTTTGTGTTCAATCCAAAGTATTACACATGCTTACCAAAGAATCAGCCACAGGGCCCATTTGTAAGGACATGAGCCATTTAAAAATAAATAAATAAACTAAATGAGCAGACATTCTTAGTTCTCTGTCTCTTGGCAAAGTACCTTCTATTTATTTTTCTTAATATATTCAGAGAAAATTCGTATTCATTCCTTCCTTTACAAAACACACCCTGATATTATAAGGAACAAAGAATGTTCTTTGTTCAAATACAATGGCAGTAGTGAGAAGAGCATGGTTTATTTTGAACGTCTCTAATATAAACTAATAAGAGAACAAAAATAGTTCATTTATTCCCCCTCATTGGACTAAAACTTTCCCATCAAATCACACACGAATCACAAAACTCAATGAGACATTTCATTTTCGGATAAATCCAGGGATGTCTTGCCACTTAAAATAATCAGACACAGTAAATAATATCTCTAGCACAAAATGCAGTCACTCAGAAAGCAAAACCCTTCCTAACAGGGCTTAACACGGTCATTGTGGACAAGCCTAGGACTGAAAATTCTTTTACTAAGATATCATGGGCAGGAGAAATTCCTTTCACGACATTACATGTTAATGGATTACAAACATATTTTCTCATAAGTCATCTGGTCTCTTCCCATTTGTTTTCTGTTACTTAATATCTGCTCTAATCTGTTCTCCATCCAAAGCCCAAAAGATCTTTTTAAAACTTAAAAATTCAAAATGGAAGCCAAAGTCCTCCACTTGGTCCGCAGGTGCTTTCATAACCTGTTTTGTACGGTGCTCACGTCCTCACCCTTTCTGCTATGACGTGTCTCCCCTGACCATTCCCGTTAAGAGTCTCCTAAGTGGCTTCTTCCTAATACTAATTATTACCACCACTAATCATAATATTATTACAATCAATGTTATTATTATTTTGTTTATTTGAGAGAGAGAGAGCTCTCAAGCAGGGCCGAGGAGAGGGAAGGGAAGGAGTGAGAGAGAAGGAGGGAGAATCTCAAGCATGCCCCACACTCAGCTCCGAGGCAGATGCAGGAATGAATCGCTGGGATCATGACTTGAGCCAAATCAAGTCAGGTACTCAACCCACTAAGCCACCCAGGCACCCCTTATGTATTTATTTAGTTGTCTCTCTCATTCAGGCATGAAACCTGTCTGTTTCTGTGTCCAGGATAGTACATTAGATAGGTAGATGCCTTAAAAATATCCCCAATCTGTACAAGAATGGACAAATGAATACATGAATGAATTGCTTCAGACTCTCAAAAGGAATCAATCACACATACACACACAGAGCATTTCAGCTTGTGACAAAAATACCTTTCCAAGCTACTGTATTGTTTGCTTTATGGTAAGTTACCAGGTATTGTGGGATTGAGAGCATTGAATAACCAGGAATAAATGTTGCACTGCCCCCCCTCCATGCCAAACACACACCACCATCACCACGGGGAAAGCAAGAACGGCCTCAGCAGCAACAGAAGCAAGGGTAATATTTACAGCACTCGTGACTCGCCTTGACTGGATCCTTCCATCTGGCCAACTAATGAGAAAAGAGAATGAGAAAGAATGAGTAAGGAGGTTTTGGAGAACAGACTGTTTCAAAGGTCAGGTCTGGAAGGAGCATAATTACTTCTTCCCATATTCCACTGGCCAGGACTTAGTCACATGGTTTCACCCAACTGCAGGGGAAGCTAAGAAATGTAGTTTAGCCGTGAGCCAAGAAGGAAAAATATATTTGGTAAACACATGTAAATAAAAATGAATTTAAGACACAAGTTTTTCTCTGAAGATTGTTATAGTCAATCCCACAAAGTTGCCATTCATTTTTATATTCTTAATTTCATTTTAATTTCCTTGTTAAGACATAACAGGTTTTTTTTTTTTTCATTTCTTTGGGAGTAGGAACAGAGATCTCTCCCTTTGTTAATATTAACTATCTTCAGAGACTATGCTTCATAATTTCGGCTTTCTTATTTTTAATTTTCAACGTTTCTTTATTTTTCTAAATGTTCTATTTTTATACATATTTTGTTTTTGTTTCACAAATGTTATTCTTCACATAATTTCTAGGAATATTAATTATAGTTAATTATATGAATTTTCTTCTTCTCCGTATCCTTGTCGCTGTTTCCTACAAGCATCTTTATTCTGTTTGTTTACTTGTTTGGGCCTCTGTCTTTCACGCTAGATAATTCCTTTGATTGTCTGTTATTTATTTACTACTCATTCATACTCAAAGTAACAAACTGCCATAAACTCAGTGTATGTGTGATGGCAGGGGGGGAGGAGGGCAGAAAAAGAGAAGGGGCTTTTCCATGGGTGGAATCACCAACTGATAATATCTATAGATCTTGGACTGGTCAATGTCCCAGCAACCAGAGAAAATTAACTACGAGTTACAAGTCTTTTTTGTCAAAAAAAAAAAAAAAAAAAAAAGAGGTTCTAGCATTTTTACCATTTGATAGCTAATGCTCACTTAATCCTCTGTCTTCATTATAGCACCCACGCTTTGAACTTGGTGTGCCCAGTTCAGAGTCCCTTCGGTTCATCCTTACCCAAGAATAAATCTCCAAGGTTACATTAACACATGGGAAGTTGCCTGGACATGTGGGGCCGAATGGCTGCTTCAGCCATTCTCCTTGTTTCGAGCCTTCTGATAGTTATAGGTACCTGACACTTCAAATCCTCAGGTTTTTCATATGGATTCATCTGTTTCAAGGATTCCGCTCAGGCTCCCATGCCCGCTGTCTCTTGTTGGCCAGGTCAGGTACCTCTTTTCTCTCTGATCTCTAGCTTCAGAAAACTGCCATTGCCTCTTCTTGTCTGTCTTTGTGAAGCCATGCCTTCGTTTCTTTTCTCTTTAATGGAGCTGTGAGCAGGAGTGGAGATAAACACACACATTCAATCTGCTATGCTGCACTGGGAGACGCGGCATAGCACATTCTTGTCTTCTGTTGTTAGATTTTCAGTGTCATTTTAAGTCTTTCCATTGTACTCAACATTGAGCTAGATTGCAGCATCCTACATGAAAACCCCAGTGTTTGTGAAAGTCATCCATCTCTCACAAATTCATCTTCGTGAAATTCATCCATCCATAATTACGGCAACACTGATATGGTTAGATGCATTCTTTTTAGGTGATTCTCTATTTTCTATTAACCAGCAAGTGGGGTTTTTGCTGGTGGTGTAAATTTTTAACTCTAGAGGTTCTCTTTGTCTAGTATTGCCTTTACATTTTTAACATGCTTATCAAAATCTATGTTCTCTATAGTTACATGAAATAAGTCAATACATTAAGATGTATCCAGATATGAATCCTTTTTAAAAATTCATCTCATGCAACACTCAAGAAGACATTCCGTTCTTCAGCAATATATGTCAGACATATTTCCTTCAGGTATATTTTCTTGTCTTGTTTTTCTAACCTTTATTATTCCTCTGCCACTACATAATAAACCACCTCAAAACTTCAAGGCTTGGGGTGCCTGGGTGACTCAGTCGGTTGAGCATCCGAGTCTTGATTTCAGTTCAGATCATGGTCCCAGTGTTGTGGGATTAAGCTCAGCATGGGGCTCCATACTCAACATGGAGCCTACTTGGGTTTCTCTCTCCCTCTCCCTCTGCTCCCCTGCTCACGTGTACACAGGTGTGCACTCTGCTTCTCTCTCTCTCAAACAACAACAATAACAAAAAAAAAAAACCTTCAAGGCTTAAAACAACACATTTATTTCGCATAATTCTGCAGATTAGTTGGGTGGATCTTCCATTGGTCTTGCCTGAGGTCACTCACACAGATGTTTTTGGGTGGCAAGACAGCCAGCCCTGGGCTCAACTGGAACACTCTCCCACCTGGGCTTCTTCTTCATCCATCACATCAGAGTCTCAACGCAGCATTCTAAGAGGGAAGAAACGGAAACTTCAGGGGCTCCTAAAGTCTGAATGAAGTCACACATCATCTCCATCATTTTCTATTGGTCAAAGCAAGTGACAAGAACACCTAGATTCAAGAATAAAAAAAACAGACTCCGTATCTCTATGGGAGGAACTGCAAAGGACTTATGGACATATTTCTTCTACCACAGCTGCTTTTTACTTCTTTGGGAGCTCTTACTGGACAGATGTGAGACTCCTGGATCAACTCCCAATGTCTCCAAACCATTCTCTCATTGGCCTATAAAATGTCTTTGATTCACCTAGTCTTTTGGCAAACACCCAAGAATGTACTGGAGTAGTTTACACTCATTTTCCACTCCTCATAAACAACATGGACTTGTAGCCAGAGCTTTCGGAAGGGTGAGGTGCCAGGGAATGGGAATTGGTGGATGATGGTGGCCCAAAAGGTATTCAACACTTCCAGATCCCTAAGATAAATAAGTGAACTAAAGATTCTCGGTGTCTCATGCCTGGCAGAACTACAATTCTGGCAGTTCTGTGAGCAGCTGTATGTTCTGGTAGGCCTTAGAGAGCTGAGAATTTGTTACCTCCTTTTGGGACCATCAACATTCTTCTTTGTGTAGCTACCTCAATAAATTTCCACATGCTTATTTTTTTAATTACATCTTTCTATTGTGTCATCTGGTCTCTTCCCATTAACCACATCATTATGTTCTTGTAATAACCACAAACCTTTCAATACATACAAAATACTTTTCTAATTGACTTGAAGTTCTTTCCTGCCTGTTCTCTTTCATTTCACAGATGGGTTCTAGTAGCAAAATAAAACAATTTTGTTATAGTTTCAAATTAGATAATTTAAGCAGACAAATTATTAACAGAAAGATTAGATCAAATCTCCAAAAGATTTGCATACTCCCAAATGATACAGATGTTACTAGCTTCTAATTAATTGTATGACCTTGGACTTGTTAGCATGTCCTAGTTTAGCGGCTAGCATAAAGAGAGGAATTAAGTAAATGACTTTTGATAAAATGTAAAAGTAAAATTTGTGTTCATATGCCATCCTTTTAATCATAGTTGCCTTCATTTGAGAACCATGAGAAAGACACTCTATAAGATTCAACACATATGCATTCCATTAATCCCTCCAGAAACCTGTGTATTTAACAAACATGTATTGGAAACTACTATGTACCAGGCACTCTTGTCGGTTATAAAGGTACAACAAAGACCAAAAGAGACCAAGGGCCTCCATTCATGATGCCTTGTATTCTGGTGGGAGAGGCACACATGCATAAAGAAATAAACAAAAGGATATAATGTCAAGTGGGTATGTCCTAGGAAGAAACATGAAACAAAATGGGGAGATAGGATATGACAATGGCAGCTCTCTTAGATTGTGAAAGCCTCTCTGAAGAGCTGATCATTAAGCAGAACAGTAAATGAAGTGACTCTGTGGCACCGAGACCTGAAAGTTCAAGTCTCCAAGATACAGAAGTGGCTTACATATTCAAAACTGCATCCAGGATCTTTGTTTAATCAGCTTCACCCGCCATAACAAAAAACTACAGGCTGGGGGGCTTCCACAAGAGAATTCAATTTACCCACAGTTCTGGAGGCTGGAAGTCCATGATCAAGGTGCCTGTAGATTCTATTTCTGGTGAGAGCACTTTTCCTGGCTCAAATGGGCTTTCTATGTGTGCATGGAGACCAAGTGATGAGACAGAGACAGAGAGAATAAGAGAGAGAGAGAGAGAGAGAGTGTGCTCTCTAGTGTTTCATCTTATAGAGATGAATCCTATCAGATCCCATCCTTATGACTGTAATCAGTTATTTCCTTAGAGGCTCCATCCCCTAATACAGCCACATGGAAGGGTTAGGGCTTCAATGTGCAGATTTTGAAAGAACACAAATCTTCAGCCCATAGCAGTCCTGCATCTAGAAAGTGACAGAGATGGAATTGTAACTCAGGGCCACTTACCAGCAAGGCTCACACACTGTCTGTCATGGCACAAGACAGCCCTCCGTAAGACAAGATTACTTTCAGGACAAAGTAGGGCAATGGATGGGAAAACGCTCTATAAACATTCACGCATTACACAAATGTAAAATGGTTTTAATACTTCCAAGAATGCTGCTGTTTCTCATAACATAAACATCTTTTAAAGCGGTGTAGTTTCATTTTAGTGGGACTTACTGTGTGGTAACTGTAAAGAAATAACAGCTGAAGAATCAACACAACAAGAGATGAATGAAGAACATGGAGGATGAAGTGTCCAAACACAGCAACCCTGAAATAATTAATTATGTTTTTTTTTTAATTTCAGAATGCTGACTGACAACCGGAAGTCATTATAATGTTGGCTTCTTCCTTCTCTCTTTATTTTTTCTCTTCCATTTCAAACATAATTCTCTACACTCCTGTCCAAGGTGCTGGCTAATGAGAAGCATAATGAAAATACTCGAAGGGAATCTAGATCAACAAAGCAACCTCCATCTTTCATTAAAGAGAACGTTAATAAGCAAAAGGTTGGCATCATAAAGGCTATTGAAGCAATGACCTCTGGGGACTGGTAGCAGACACAGACTGACAAGGTGACATTCCCCTCTTCGGTGCTTCTATTTGCAGAAACTGGCCCTAGAGGAGAGCTTTGTAATATTCTGCAATATGAGCCAATAGAATGTGACCCCTTTGGGAGAAAGAAGGAAAGTCTTTTCAAAAGAAAGGAGGCCTGATGCAGACATTTTAGCCTGTTTAACACTGTTGGAAAAAATGAGGTCAAAGCAGAACCATCATGCTATGCAAGAGTCTAAGTGAAATTGGAAAATTTTCAAAGTCCCAGCTCATTAATAATTAATAGTAACCAAGGTTCAGCAAAGCCACGATACACAGATTTCTCTTCATCTGTATAATAAGATAGGCACTATAAAACCAGACTTATTTCTGGCAAATTGGCCTCCCAAAGCAGATGTGCTTCTAAATGGGTCACGTTTTTATTATTTGCATAACAGTCTTCCTCTCAAGAATAGAACTTATGAGTAATGGCCTCCGAGAAAGACATAGCGTTGCACCAACTCTGTGTAAATAACCTTAACAGAGCAGCCTACGAGGGTTCATCTGATCATCATAAAGAAGAATCAATGCTCATAGGTTGTTTTCAGGATTTTTCCTGCCCAACCCACCCGAGAGACCAAATAGGGCAGTCCCCATTGGTCACAGTGACACCTTGTGACAATAACTTTTAGAGAAGAGAGAGAGCTTGAAAATACAAGCACGCAGGTACACAGAAATGGCCAAAGTAGAATATCCCTATCTAGAGAAACAAAGTTCTCTTGAAAAAACTTTTAAAAATTAAAAAACAAAAAACAGTGAAAATATGGAGTCTGTCAGAGAATTTTCAAGAGCCAGTGGAAGACACTTTTTTCTTTATTGTGTGATCTTCCCACAGGAGTCTGAGGGAGTCAAAGCAGTGAAGTGAGAGGAGGAAACCTGGACAGGTCAAGACAGAACATGCCTGCATGGGCCGGCCTGACCCACACTGAAGACTGCTTTTGGGTGCCATAATTTTTGGGGTTTCAGAGATTCCTTCTGTGAGATTTTAGGTGTTGCGCCTGTGTTCACAAACACACACACACACACACACACACACACACACACACACACACACTTACATATCATGCTGCCTGATTTAAGCAACATACTCAAGAACAGCGTTGTTGAAGGATCTCCCAGGGAACCAATGTGTTCTGCATCTGCATCCAAGGCAGCAGCCACCAATCCCATGCAAGTATTGATTCCCATCTCAAGGTTCTTAATTATATCAGCAAAGACCCTTCCTCCAAATAAGGTCACAGGATCCAGGGATTGAGATGTAGATATTTGTTTGGGGGAACCGTCATTCAATCCCTTCCAGAAACCACACTGGCCCAGAGCCCATGGAAGGACCCACTGAGACCTCCCTCAGGAGAACCTTTTGTGGGGAGCATTGTTGCCCGGCGTCCCCAGCTGAGCTGCCACAGCTCCCGATCTGCTGTGACAAGCCTGTTTGAGCCCCGCTTCTCTGGGCAGCTCCAGGTCCATGCTGAGCCCAGCAGGGGAGTTACCAGTGAGGGAGAGTCTTGCCCAAAGCAGGATTTCCCTAAAGGGGAACCCACGCTGGCCTGGCCAAGATTTTCTCAAAATTGTGCTGCAGTCTGACACTCTTCTTACTCATCCCTTCCTTCCCTCTCTCCTCGACTCTCCCTGCCAACGTCTGCCCCCATCCCCCCTTTACACTTCACAGTGTCTCCCTAAGAACTCTCTTGCCTCTTTAACCCTGCCTCTCTTGACATCTGCTTCTGGGAAGAACAGACTGGCACAGTCAAGTGCTGGAGATGCTGTGGGCACAAACTAAGCCCAGTCCCTGTCTTCACGGAGCTGAAAATATAGGGATAGAGGCAGATAAACAAGGAGTAACTTTTTCTTACTATGTTGACAAAAGCTACCAGGGAAACGTATGGAGTTCCTTCAGCGGATAGGCTGTGGTCTCCTAAGCTGGTCAGGACGTTCAAAGAAGGCATCTTCAAGGAACAGATACTCAAGCTGGGACCAGAAGGATAAATCGTTTTCAGGGCAGGATCCAGAAGGGAGTTTTCAAGCCAAAACCAACAAGATAGGTAAAGACTCTAGGAGAGGAGGACCTTTGGACATCTAAGAAAGGTCTGTATGGTGGGAAGGTGGTGAGTAAGGGAAAGGAGATGTGAAGACGAACAGGAAGAGGTAAGCAGGGGCCCTGCTTATTTTATTTACTCCCAACAGCAGACCTGTGAACAGAACTTAAGTCACCATGAATTATGAGCAGGATAAACGGTGGTAAAATCATATCTTAGTGAAACCTAGAAAACCAAGGATTATAAAGCCCATCTGAGCGTGACCAGAGAGAACAGAAAAATTACTTCCGAGGAATGAGAATTAAACTTACAGCATATTTACCAGCCATAGAGGCCAAAAGGCAATCTAACAACACATTCAAAACACGTTTCTTTTCTTCTGAACAAATAAATTCCTTTTATTCAGGGTCCCTGCAAATACAAGTACCTTCAGATGTGCAACATTACCGGAGAAGTAAAAGCTGAACCAACACAGAGATCAAATACCGCCCATACTGCTTCATAGGAGGATGTTATCCAAGCTACAATATTTACATTATCTGATTCCATCAACAACAACCAACACAGAAATGAAATGGAAGGAACCTGGAGAAAGAAAACACCTGCATCCCTTTCACTATAGCGCTCAGAACCGCTTCATGATCTTAGTTGACAGACAGCATTTTTTTAAAAATCAAGATCTTCAATAAAGACTGGGAATTTTCAGGAAGCCTTATAGATACTATAGAATTTTCTATCCCACTAATCCCTTGTTCACAAGTTAGAACAAAATCAAAGCATATCTAGTCATAGTTTAGAGGCCCAAAGACCTTCATTTTAAAAAAAATTGGTAAAAAGGGGTGCCTGGGTGGCTCAGTTAGATAAATGTCTGACTCTTGATTTCAGCTCAGGTCATAATCTCATGGTTCAAGAGTTCAAGCCCTGAGTTGGGCTCTGTGCTGACAGTGCAGAGCCTGATTGGGATTCTCTCTTTCTCTCTCCCTCTTGCTCTGCCTCTCTCTCTCTTTTTCTGTCTCTCTCTCTCTCTCAATATAAATAAATAAACTTTACAAAAACACTGGTAAATAAAATGCACTAAAGCAAGAAGAAAGATGAACTCCAGGAAAAGGGCAATTTCAGAAAGAGTCACACTATACCATTAAACTCAGTAATCTGATGACTGCAAGAAACAAAGCATGTTTAAAAAAAAAAAAAGCAAATTCTAAATAACAATCACACATAGGAAATGTTTAAGGAAAAGTTAAAGAGTGTTAGGTTTTGTGGGTCAAGAGGAGGAAGAAATATCGAACAACTTCACACATTATTAAAAAATATATGTGTTTAAAACTTAACGGTATATGTCAAAGGAATAGAAATACAGTTCGTACGTAGTGTTCGAGCCCGCAGGAGAACAACGGACACATTTTGAGGTCTGTCGACCGCTGCTGAGGTGTCTCCGTCACGCTGACAGTCACCCCGGGAGACAGAGCTCCTCGTCACCATTCCCAACAGGTAAGCAGCTGAGGGCACGTGAAGTGACGACCCAAGGTCATACTGCCAAAAAGTGGTGAAGCCGGAACTGAAACCCAGAAAGTGTGCTTTCGGAAGCTGGGTCCTTTTCTATCTGTGCTACGTAAAGGCCATCTTATTAAGCCATCTGATGACAGAGGTAAAGGAAGAAAAGGAAGCAACAGGAAAAAGAATTGCAAACAGAGAATAAAGTAGAAGTAAATTCAGATATATCAATAATAATAATTAAGTGCTGGGCACCTGGGTGGCTCACTTGGTTAAGCGTCCGACCTCGGTTCAGGCCATGATCTTATGGTTTGGGAGTTTGAGCCCCGCGTCGGGCTCTGTGCTGACAGCTCAGGGCCTGGCACCTGTTTTAGATTCTGTGTCTCCCTCTCTCTGCCCTCCATCCTTTGCTCTCTCTTTCTCTCAAAAATAAATAAACATTAAAATTTTTTAATAATAGTAATAATTAAGTGTAAATGGATCTTACAAATTGATTATTTGGAAAAATAATCTGAAGTCCATACAGTAACCCAGAGAGCCCCCCTGCTCTGTCTCTCCCTTCACTTTCCTGACTCCTTCTAGCGCTTTCTCCCATTACCCCTCCAGATCAAATCGCAAGCCTTTGTGATGCCCGCACACGTGGCCTCAGGGCCCATGTTCCTTCCAGTCGCTGTGCCAGGCACGCTGCTTTCCCATAGGTCTGCTCCTCCCTCCTTCCTCAGGCCACCTTTACAGTGACCCCTTCCCTAGCTGCTCTGCTTTGAAATTAATTTAAATTCAAACTCTCTCTGCCCTCACCTGGCATTCCTGTGTGGCCTTTCCTGCTTTGTTTTTCTCCACAGCCGTATCCCTTCCCATGCCCTGTATATTTTTGCCTATTTATTGTGTCACTTTGCTGTCTTCCTGACTAGAATCTACATTCCACGAAGGTTAGGCGTCCTGTCTTGTGTTTTAGTAAACGTCCACTGCTTTGCACAGTGCTTGGCGCGTGGTAACAAGTAAATAAACATCTCTTGAATAAATGCATTCGATGGTAACAATAGAAATGACGAATTATTTAGAGCTACATGATAATGAAGGTATTCTATAATAACATACGTGCAAGGCTCCTGTGGATGAAATTCGGAAACCCCGTGGAAGCAAGCCCTTAAAAGTAGATGGGAAAAAATGTCATAATAAAGACTTAATATAGGAAAGATGTCGATTCTCCCCAGTTGACCCTTAAGTTACAAGAGGGATTTTCAGAAGTAAAAATATCACGGCTCAGCAGAAAGGAGTAACTTGCTTACGGTTGCACAGCTATTAAGTGCCAATACTTGCATCAGACCAGACTCTCTTCCCTCCTCTCCTCTGCCTTCCCATCCCCCCTCACCACCTCACCTCCAAAGACCTCTCCCTGCAGGTCTGACAGTGGGTAGCAAAAACAAAAAAAACAAAAAAACAAAAAACCCCAGCAATTTCCCATTTTAAAATTTGATGTTATTCAACTCACACTTATTGAAGCCGACCCATTTCAAAGTACTTACTGTAAAGTCATTTTACTCTGTGATTCACAGTTATCCATGGAGATGACTGTTCTTACCTTCCGTTGACAGGTAAAGACACAGGCTCAAGGAAGAAAAAAAAAAAGGAACGGTTTGGTCTTAGAGTGACAGTTCACACAGCCAGATCCTTACAGGATATGCTGCCTGGAGGTTTAGCCTTGGAGCTCAGTAGCTCAGTAAGCATTCATTAGAGCAAGTTGATCTTGGAAAGTGAGATTACCTTTCTGGTCCTTAGGTTAGCATGAGAAGAAGGAAGGACTCTGCTTCCTGGAAGACACACAGTGGAAACCAAGAGAATCCATTTATTCCGCCTAATATGGGTTTCTTTTTTGGGGCAGGGAGGGAGGGTCTTCACAGTATATTTAAAAGGTTGAAGGGAAGGGTGCCTGGGTGGCCCAGTCAGCTGACCATTTCAATTTTGGCTCAGGTCATGATACCATGGTTTGTTGGTTCGAGCCCTGCATCAGGCTCTGTGCTGACAGCATGCTTGGAGTCTGGAGCCTGCTTCAGATTCTGTGTGTATGTCTCTCTCTCTGCCCCTTCCCCACTCACACTCTGTCTCTTTCTGTCTATCAAAAATAAATAAATGTAAAAAAAATTTTTTTAATAAAAGATTGAATTACTTACCTGTCTTTAAAATTATGGAGATCTGGGGCGCCTGGGTGACTCAGTGGGCTAAATGTCCAACTTCGGCTCAGGTCATGATCTCACGGTTGGAAATTCAAGACCCGTATTGGACTCCGTACTGACAGCTCAGAGCCTGGAGTCTGCTTTGGATTCTGTGTCTCCCTCTCTCTCTCTGCCTCTTCCCCACTCACACTCTGTCTCTATCTTTCTCCCTTAAAAATAAACATCAAAGAAATAAAATAAAAAACATGTGGAGATGGGGGCGCCTGGGTGGCTCAGTGGGTTAAGCACCTGACTTGGGCTCAGGTCATGATCTCACAGTTTGTGGGCTCTCTCCTGTCTGCAAGGAGACCGCTTCAGATCCTCTATTGCCCTCTCTCTCTGCCCCTACCACTCACTCTCTCTATCTCTCAAAAATAAATAAACATTTAAAAAATTTTTGGAGATCTTACATAAAATCTGGATTCCCAGCTTTTTTGGGAAGTCTGAAGAACTAGAGCACTCCATTCCTTCATGCAAACAAATGTATGGAGGTGAGTGGCTGCTGAACTTGGCACTCTCTCATTCATGTGTTCTACTTGCTTCTCTGTTGAAGACAGTTAATTTCTAGTTTCTGCAATGCCCATACTCTCTGCATAAGTTAGTGACAAATCAGAAGCTAGGACTTAGGACCCATGATTTTGCCTTGTCCCTTATATCAGTGTGAATTCTTCGCACTCATGTGAGTCTTAAGGAAGACTTGAAATTCTTATGCTCATTAGAAACGCATCACACGTCAACAGTCGCCTATCAGACGGTGGCCGTTCTTCCCCCTACCTTTCTCCGGGAAAGTTTCTTCATGCTCACAGAGCCAGAAGGCGAGATCATCTCCCATCCACCGCACCATCTCTTTCATGTGAGTTGACTCAGGGAATCCTTAAACATCCCTCTCACGGACTTATCAGCATTTCATGGCTGCCATGCCCTTCAAAAATGTATCATCTCCTCCCTTTCCACACGACTACTCTGCCACTGTGTCATACTCAAATGTCAAAACAACGGCGAGATGGCAAACTGTCAAATCTGTTCCTGAGTCTGGCCTCATTGCAACACCAGATGCTTCCGGTCACTTGGGAAATCACTCTGACAATAGCTACATATCAAGTTCAAGGTCAAAGTGAATTCTCAGCAGATCCTGCACAAGTAGAATTTCTCAGCAGCTGTTTAAATAATTTATAACACCAAGATGTATGCCTGCCTGAGAAGTGAGACATAAGATTTCATGTAGGTGACATTTTCCTATTATGTCTTAGGGGGTAAGGCAATTGGGCATCTCCACACAGGATGTGTGGTCGGTGGTGATGCAGTCACAGTTCCTGCGTTCTAATCTGACCTTGTTCATCCTCTGTCACGGACTAGAACTGAAGCTTCTGACAGATAAGGAAGCCACATGTCAGCCCTACACACCATATCCAAGCAAGGCACCATTGTCTGTCCTGAAAGAGGACATGCTGCGTCATCATTTATTTGAGGAGGATAGAAGGAAGGTACGCATGCCAACTCTCTGTTGTCTGGGAAACAGACAACCTAATGCAGCTCATCTACTTTCTTAAACTTTGCCCTTAGATGTGGGAAAACCCAAAGATCGACTGCATTCCCGCCGAGCAGACTCATGCTGAAGGCTGGAGGAGAGCGGTTTATTCGCTGATGAAGAAGATGAGAATTAGCCACGTGGTTATCCAGCGGGAGGCACTCTCCACCGCTGGGAACGCCGAGACCAGGGTCCTGAGGCGGGAATGTGTCTGGAGTATTTATGGAACCGAGAGGGCCGCGGGCGTAGGGCGGAGTGGAGGGTTGGAGCAACTGGAGTGGCAGATGAAAGGGCGGAGCCAAAGACCGGACAGTGTGACACCGTGGCCGTCACTGTGGCCACTTGCCTTTTACTCCCACTGTGCTGGAGGGAGGCTCCTGTGGACTGACTGACACCCGTGTGCATTTAAGGATGGTGAGAACCACTTGAGTGTGCTAATCCACTTTTCTAAATGTCAGTTGCGTGAAATCTGAAAACACAGTTAAGTATTTCCAATGAAAATTTAGCAACTGAATTACGATGGGCTGTAAGTGTAAAATGCACCCTGGATTTTAAAGATTTAGCTAGAGAAAAACCAAGTAAAGTATCTCACTAGCAGTTTAAATATCTATTTGCATATGAAACAATAATATTCTGGCTCTAGTGTGTTAAATGAGACATATTAAAATTAATTTTTTTAATTTATTTGTGGGACAGAGAGAAACAAGAGCATGAGTGGAGGAGGGGCAGAGAGAGAGGGAGACACAGAATCCGAAGCAGGCTCCAGGCTCTGAGTCAGCACAGGGCCCAGTATGGGGCTTGAACCCACGAACTGTGAGATCATGACCTGAGCCAAAGTTGGATGCTTATACCCACTGAGCCACCCAGGCACCCTATATTAAAATTAATTTAATGTTTCTTTTACTTCTTAAATGTGGCTACTAGAAAACTTGTATTTGCCAGGAGGGACCATCTTATGATGTAATTTACCAAGTCTGCTGCAGGCGAACCTACAATAGATTTAAGGATGGACCCATAGGCTGGCGATTTAAGCAGGCACTCCCAGGTGATGCCAAAGGGTCTGAGGACTCCCACTGTCCTCCTGAAATAGGGCCCAGAGTCTTGATTTCACTCGTTCAAGAAAAACACCCAAAGCCGCATCAAGGAGTCATGGCGGCAGGGGCCGTGGCCCTTCTACAAGCCAACAATCGTCGACCCTACCACCCTTCAAACTGTATCCCCAAGCCAGTTTGTTGCCTGTATTATTACTTGAAAATAAATCACAAATAATTATAGAACCATCAGTCCTAGCATTTATATAAAATTTGCTAATTCTAAATAGCTTTTGGGACCCTGGATGGCTCAGTCGGTTGAGTGTCTGACTCTTGATTTAGGCTCAGGTGGGGCTCCGTGCTGAGCATCAAGTCTGCTTAAGATTCTCTCTCTCTGACTCTGTCCCGTCCCCTGCTTGCATGCACTCTTTCTCTCTAAAAAAAGAAAACACCTTCAATAGCTTTCACTCATATGTCAAATTTTAAAATTAGTATGACAACTATTAAAGACTAAAACCAGTTTGGTGCAGGAAAATTCCAGGTCTGACAACCATTTGACTTAATCACCATTTGACTTAATCAAGAGTAAAAAATTTTTAGTCCTAAAAAATATGACGTCAGTTCATTTTATTAAATTTCTTTCATATGATCTACTTTTATTTTCATTATGAACATCTTTCATGTAACTGCATTTTTAAAATTCAGATAACATACAGAGATAAATTAAAAATCATCCAAAATCTTACCATACAGAGATAAGAACGGTTTGGGCGTGGGGGGGGGGGGGCGTTCCAATCCAGTTAACATGGTTTTGAGTTTACTCTATACCCACTTGGATATATTACTTTTTCACCCAACATTTTCGGGTTCAGAATACTATTGCTTTATGGCTATCCCACAGTTTATTTATTTATTCTTCATTTTTGAACATTTAGATATTTCCAGGATTTTGTTATTAAAATAATGTTCAATGAGCATCCTTTTATAAAACTCTTTTAATGTAATTACCTTCTCAGGTAGAGTTTAGAAGGTAGAATTTAAAGGTCTACAGTTAAAACCTTTTTAAATATCCTCAATACTGTTAAATTGCTTTCAAAATAAACTTATCAATCAGTAAGTATTGTGGATTGGTAAGTGTCAATAAACAACTAATAATAGGTTTGCATTGATTTTATTCATTTTTTAAAATCTTTGCTAAACTTGTTAGGACTCTCCAAAAAAATTATTTCATTGTTTTAACTTGCACAATTATTAGTGACATTAGGCTTTTTTCCTTTTTTTTTTTTTTTTTTTTTGCCATTTGTATTTCTTCTAGAAATTGTCTATAACTTCCTGTCTGAAAATTCACCAATATTTGTTGTTTTCACTTGTATGGCTTCATACCATATTGAAAATTTCAACGTGGCAATGACCTAACAGATAGTCTTTATTTTCACATATTTCTAAACTTTTGTCTCCAGATGACCTTTAGAATGAGTTCATCAATTTCTTTTTTTTTTTAAGTCTGGTAGAGA
Organism: Helogale parvula; assembly: GCA_004023845.1. Taxonomy (NCBI): domain Eukaryota; kingdom Metazoa; phylum Chordata; class Mammalia; order Carnivora; family Herpestidae; genus Helogale; species Helogale parvula. The sequence continues at coordinate 42,042 of PJEM01010765.1, read as the reverse complement.
TTTTGTTTGGGCTTTCATTAAATCTATAAATTAGAAATAAATTAAGGCTTCTTTGTAAAGAAAAATATTTATTTATTTATTATGAGAGAGAGAGAGAGAAAGAGAGAGAGAGAGAGAGAGAGAATCCCCAGAAGGCTGAATGCTGTCAGCACAGAGCCTGATGGTGTGAGATCATGATCTGAGCTGAAATCACGAGTTGTACACTTAACAGACTGAGCCACCCAGATGTCCCAAGATTTCTTTAACATACACAGTCTTCTTTGGGGGGCTTGGTTGGCTAAGCTTCAGACTTCACTCAAGTCATGACCTTGCGATTCACGAGTTTGAGCCCTGCGTCGAGCTCTGTGCTGTCAGGACAGAATCTACTTCGAATCCCCTGTCTCCCTCTCTCTGTGTCCCTCCTCGGCTTGCACAATCTTTCTCAAAAGTAAAACTTAAAAAAAAAAAAAAAAGGTTGTTGAAATATTATCTACAGTCCTATCACCAGGAGCATAACCTCCATTTTCCTAAGTTTTCTATCTTAGTAAAATGCTAGATTTTCTTCATTATAAACCTTATGAACTTTTTAAAAAATCATTTCTGAGGTTTTTATTATGGGGACCTATCATCAGCAGAATATTTATTCTTTTTCTGTATAGTTATTAATAGTAGTTTAGAAAATGAGTTTTAAATGTTTCTTTTGCAACATAAACATAACATTTTTCTTGAATTTTGTAAATATACAAATTGTCTATAAATAATGATAATTGTCATTTCCAAGAGTTATAGGAGTTGCTTTTATGTCCTGCTTTCTTTCATTAGATGCAATTTCACGAATAATTTTTACTGCCCACTTTTGCGGAATATTTTCCAAAAAGAAAAGCACTTTACAGAAACTAGGGCAGGGTACTCTAGACTGTTCAGATCCTTCAAGAGAATGTGTTTAGGTATGACATCTTAATTCAAGAGGCTTCTTAACCAATGGAATGTGTTTGAAAGAGAGTGTCCATGATGGACCTAAGGCCCTCGTTCCCACATTAGATGATAAAGAGTTGAAGGAATGGGGATGTTCATTCTGGAGCATCGACACTCGTGAGAACCTGCTGGAACAAGAATTTTCATGAGAACAAGGAGTGGACGTGTTACATAAGCTGTTCAAAGAAACGAATGAGAAACAAGCTACAAAGGAGCCAATTTTTGCTCCTTGTAAATATTTTTTTTCAATTTTTTAACTGTTTGTTTATTTTTGAGAGAGATAGACAGTGTGCGAGCAGGAGAGGGGTAGAGAGGGAGACACAGGATCTGAAGCAGGCTTTAGGCTCTGAGCTGTCAGCATGGAGCCCAACACAGGGCCTGAACTTACGAACTGTGAGATCTTGACCTGAGCAAAAGTCAGAAGCTTAACCGGCTGAGCCACCCAGGCACCCAGATCTTTGAAAATCATATGAGTTAGAAAGTAACTAGTAGGAAGAGGAAACTCCCACAGAAGAAACTGTCAAGTGTAGGGTCAATAATCCATTACAAAGATGCTTTGGAACGTCTGATAGGTGGTTCGACTAACAACCTTTAAAATCCAAATTCCAACGGCACCTGGATGGCTGTCGGTTAAGCATTTGACTCTTGGTTTCGGTTCATGTCATGATCTCTTTGTTCATGAGCTTGAGCCCCATGTGGTGCTCCACGCTGATGGCCTGGATCCTTCTTGAGATCCTCTCTCTCCCTCCCTCTCTGCCCCTGCTCCCAGGCACGTATGTGCACAATCTCTCTCTCTCAAGAGAAATAAACTCTCAAAAAACTTAAAAAATTAAAAAAAAAATAAGAATAAATAAAATCCAAATCCTGTATTTCCACCACCCATTTCTACAGCCTCTAGAATGCCTGGCACAGAAATGTTTACTGAAATTCATTTAAATACAAATAGAAGCAGTATAAGCAGCGTCATTATTTTTAGGCCGATTGTTTTAATAATCACATTCTAATATTTAAATATATATATCGGATGGCTAAGCCACATGGGTGGCTTAGTCATTTGGAGTCCGACTTCGGCTCAGGTCATGATCTCACAGTTTGTGGGTTCAAGCCCCGCGTCAGACTCTGTGCTGACAGTTCAGAGCCTGGAGGCTGCATTGAATTCTGAGTCTCCGTCTCTCTTGCTGCTCCTCCCCCACTCACACTCTGTCTCTCTCTGTCTCTCAAAAACGAATAAACATTAAAAAAATTAAAATATATACATATACATAAAAGTGTATGTATAAGCAAGGAATAAGACTTTCTCCAATCACTCCTTCAACCTTCAGCCTTGGGTCAATCAACAAATATTTATTAAGAAATCCAAAAAATCCATATATACAGAAAACATAAGTAAATGAATGTGCAGGGAAAACTGTCACCAAGAAACATGTTCTAATCACTTTTTCCCTACTGCGAAAGTGCATATATGTTTAAACATTAATTGATATTCTAAGTAGACGCTATCTGGAATGTTATGCTATTTAAGATTCATACTTTTCACTCCCAACAAAGAAACCCCTTCAGGAAACAGGTAATGAAAGCTGTTAATTGTTGTATGTCCTTCTCATTCAAGACTAATGTTCAACCTGTCTCTTCTTACATTCCCCAAATATCCCAGTATCTGCCACAGCAAAGACTCTACAACCAAAGGAGGCAAAAATGCTTACAAGATAGAAACCTACTGAAAAGTGATTGTATGGTCCTTGATTGAGGAACTGAAGAATAATTATCTTTTATAATAATCTTTTCTTATTGTATCGCTGCAATAGTATGTCCCGTATGGTTACTGTCACTTTTAATCAACAGTCATCCAAATTAGTAACTTACCCCCAAAAGTATAGAATTATGACCTATTTTCTAGAAAAGACAAAGTGTGATTTTTATGTGTCGGTTTTAATGTACTTGTGACAGCGATTCTATAAAACGTTTTATTTCAGAAGCGGTCACAGAAAACTGAGCGGCTGGGAGGATGGTGAGTTCCTGACAGAAACAAAAAACTCTATTCCCGGAAGTTTCTGGAATGCTCTCTTCTCTTCAAACACAAAGCAATATTCTAGAACTGCGGATTGATATGAAATGAAAGATACAAAGAAAAGCTCTGTTCTGAAAAACAAAACCCAGAATGAATAAGTTATGGAAACCCTTTACCTCCCTGACAGTCTACCTCCCCAGGCGCTGAAAGATGGCCTAGAGCTGAGTGACATCTATTGTTCAGGAAGGTTTATGGGTGGGATCATCCAGTCCCACTGAGGAGACTGTACATTTGGTTCATGAGCAAAAGGCGACCTATCTTCCCAGAGCAGCAAATCCGAGTAACCTAGGAAGAGGAAAATGGAAGCTAATAGCCAGTTCATGAGAATCATCCAGGAAATGCAGGCAGAGATCAACAAGCTGAAGAAAGAGAATCAGTTCCTCCGGATGAAGCTGACTTCAAATAGTCCGAGAACCTCGGGCGGTCCATGCAGAGAATCAGGAGATGAAAGGGAAGAGGAAGTCACAGACCCCGCTGACCTTGGGAAAGCATCTGAAGAGTCTCCAGCAACCCTTTACAGTGGTGTTTCCACCGATCCAGCACCAGCTGGGCACAAACATCAAGGTACCAAGTGACCGTAGCTCTTCCAGGCTGTGCCCACCTTTGCAAAAGTCTCCTAAATATCAGGTTTATTGCACCTTTCCTATAACTGTGTGGTTGGTATTTATAGTGGTGAGTCCCATTCTTTTTCTCCTGGTAGGTTAGCTTTAAATCCCCAGGAGAAAACAATCTCTAGCATCTTCAAGCAGTATATTTTAGCAACATCAAAATTATTTCCAGATATTCCTGGAAAGAAAAGAATGGCAGGTTTGTGAAAAACCAATCACCTTAAAAACAATGTGTTTTTTTCCTTCTTGACCTCAAGCATTTAAATGCCACATAATAGAGCACTGAGTGGATGTAGGTCAAATGGCATGCTTACTTATTAAGTTACAATATTGCACCATAGTTGAGTGTATGGCTATTACCGTCAGACAAATGTGGCTGCCAATGATTTGTCATTCATTATCCACTTGACTCAGAGATCCTTACTAGAAATCTTTAACCTCTATTTTCTACATTTGGAAGTGTGATAGTGCCTACCTCATGTGGTGGTTGTACTTGTCTCTCTGCGATAATAGACTGAGTGCTTACTATAGCACCTGCAAACACACACCAAATGGCTGGTAGTGTTTCTTAGCCGTGTTTTACCAAGAACTTTACTGCCCTGTAGGAATGTATGTTGCACATACTTCAACCTACTCTACAGGTTGAAGACCTCAAGACTCAGGGTCAGTGTCTAATAGATTCTAAACATCAAGTCTCTCAGGTTTTATGGGGAAGAATTTTGACTGCAAAGACTACACATGAAGTCAGAAATCAGCAGAGCGAAAAATATGTTCTACATTAAATTGTCAGTCCTTGTCTACATAGAACATATTCAAATAAAATTGATGTACATAATTAAATACTCAAATTTCATAATATCATCTATCAAAGGCTTCAGGCAATGCCATCTGAAATTCTGAACAGCTTGGCAAGAAAACATGTCATATTCACCAGCTGGTTTTCTCCATTACAGTGGTCTCTCTCGAGCATGGAGCCCTACATTTCAAAGCTGGGAACCAATTCTAATTGGGATCTTTACCCTTTTTGTCAAGTGCGACTCTGGACCTGAATAGTTCTTTCTGCTGGCTATTTAATAAAGCTAAAAGAATAACTGATAAAGTGGTTAGACTTTTTCCTCATTTAAAAAAAAAAGGAAAAGAAAAGAAAGGACACATCCTTACCCCCAAGTTTCCCCACCTCTGCAATCTTGAACGTTTTGTACTAAATGGCTCTGTCTTGGTAAGGGTCTGTCTGTCTTGGATACTGTAGGATGTTTAGCAGTTTCCTGGCTTCAAAATACTAGATGCTCCTAATATCTGCCTCTCACACTCATCATGACTATCAAAAATGTCTTCAGACATTCCAAATGTTGCTTGAAGGACAAAATTTCCTCCAGTTGAAATTTTATTCCAAATCCAAATATTCCATTTCACTGTTCACTATTCACTGAGTATCTCTTGTGGCCATTTTGCAAGTGTGACACTATTCAAAGAACAAAGAGCATTACCCTTTAACCTCTCAGGGCCTGAATGACATCAAGGTTAGGGGAGATTAGACTATTATTAAGAGCTGAAAGCGCAAGGGCACTTGGGTGGCTCAGTTGGTAAGCGTCCAACTCGATTTCAGCTCAGGTCATGATCTTAATGTTCATGAGTTCGAGACTCATGTTGGGCTTTGTGGTGACAGGGTGGAGCCTGTTTGGGATTCTCTCTCTCCCCCTCTCTCTCTGCCCCTCCCCCGCTCATGTTCTTTCATTCCCCCCTCTCAAAATAAATAAATAAACATTTAAAAAAACAAAAGAGCTAAACACACAATTGGTAGCATACTTCTTCTGCAGATGGATGGTAACTTCCATCAAGAATGTTAGCATTAGGGGGAGCCCCCGGTGGCTCAGTTAGTTAAGCATCCAACTTGACTTTGGCTCAGGTCATGAGCTCATGGGTCGAGATCTTGTGGGTTCAAGCCCCCCATCAGGCTCTGTGCTGACAGTTCAGAGTCTGGAGCCTGCTTCAGATTCTGTGTCTCCCCCTCTCTCTGCCCCTCCCCAGTTCACGCTCTCTCTCTCAAAAACTAAACAAACATTTAAAGAAAAGACTGTTAGCATTAATTGTGAGAAGAACTGGTGCAAATATTTGATGGAACCTGGGGACCTCTTGTCAGGTGTATCAGTAAAACACAGAAAGAAATATGATTTAAATTTGTCCTTAGAAGCCCACTTGAAAAAGTATGTAACGTGCATTTATCTGTGTAACACACTATTATGGAAGTAAGTGACATTAAGTAGCAAAAACATCGGCCTGAGCCTGAGGACACCGGATGGCAGTCCCAGTTTTGTAGTAGTTGATCCACACTGAGCAGGACACATAAAATTCCCGGTCTTAGCATCCTCATGTAAAAAGTAATGGATTAGGGGTGCCTGGGTGGCTCAGTTGGCTAGGTGTCCAACTTCAGCTTAGGTCATGATCTCACAGTCTGTGGGTTCGAGCCTTTCGTCGGGCTCTGTGCTGACAGCTCAGAGCCTGGAGCCTGCTTCAGATTCTGTGTCTCCTCTCTCTGCCCCTTCTCCATGCACCCTCTGTCTCTCTCTCTCTCTCTCTCTCTCAAAAGTAAATAAACAATTTAAAAAAATTTTTTAAGTAATAGATGCCTTCCAAGGCCTATTCTAACTGCAAAATCTTGTGATCCTATCAATGTAACATGCTTTTATGATCACTTGCATCATCTGTAAAATGGAAATAGTGATAAAATCTATTTCATGTGGCTGTTGAGAGCATGAAATAAGATAGCACAAGTAAGACTCATCATGAGCTACTTGGTGATAGTTAATATCATTGAATATGCCAAAAGAATATTATTTGACCTCAATATAAGTTTTTTATTAGCAATTTTAATAAGGCATTGCCAATATCCACTGAAATTCATACTTGAAACTGAATCACAGACATTTGCTACTAGAGAGCAACTTTTGAGATTACCCCCTTATTTTACAGGGGAGGATAGAAGACCCAGAGGTTAGCAACCTGGTCAATCCTCCTTAGAAAACAGGATACCATAAACCTATTCTTTGAGGGGCACCTGGGTAGTTCAGTCGGTAAAGCATCCAACTCTCAGTTTTGGCTTAGATCATGATCTCAGTTTGTGAATTTGAGCTACACATCAGGCTCTGTCTGCACTGACAGTGCAGAGTCTGCTTGGAATTCTCTCTCTCTCTCCCTCTCTCTCTGCCCCTCCCCCCTTCTCTCTCTCTCTCTCTCTCTCTCTCTCTCTCTCTCTCTCTCTCTCTCTCTCTTTTTCTCTCAAAATAAATAAACTGTAAAAAAAGTTTTAACTATTATTTGAGAAGGAACAATATGAAATCAGAAATGTGAGTCTCACTTTAAGAAACGGAACGATTAAAGAGGACTTGGAAGAAAATCACTTGGAGCTAGAAGTTCCTCGGTTGGTTCTGGAATATGTGCAGTGAGACAAAATGAGATTTTATGAGCAGAGAAGTCAGCTTCCTTCAGGACACAGAGCTACACTACAGCCCAGGGACAGAGCTGCTTAAGTTTATTTATTTATTCATTTATTTATATAATATTATATATTTCTTTAAATATATAAAATTATATATATAAGTATTATATATAATTATATGCTATAATGAGTATGCAGAGCACCTCTCAGAATGAATCTTTGTTGGATCCGTTCTCATGGAAGCATCGATACTAGTGGATAACATTCGGTGGATACGAAATCCAACCAGCACTTTCAGGGATGTTTCCCTGGCCCTCTGGCCCTGTGCAGTGGCACCTTGGGATGATCAGGGAAGAAGTAATTTGCTGCAAGGAAGATAAAAGGAGCAGCTCTTTCCAGAGCCCCCCGCCCCCAGCACTGCTGGACCTCCCATTCTCCGCAACGTGCTCCTACCTTTGCTGCCAAATTCACTGCATTGTGAAATTGTGCTAATGACCCCACAATGCTATGTTGAATAGTCTTTCCCTCTTACTGATAAGAAACCAAAGGACACAGACTATCTGTGACCCAGAGAGATGGACAAAGAACTGATCTGCTAATCGGTCAAGCTGGAGTATAGGTCTCAAATAAGAATAAACTTCCCTTTGCCATTCTTGGCGGAATTTCCTCTGCTGTGACTTCCTACCATTCAGTACAAAGAGACTACTTTGTAATTGTTTCAAACAGAAACTTTTATGATTGTCAATAGTCATCAACTTATTTTGAGACAATTATTGGAAGTTATATATCACGCCAAAGAAGTGTTTAAAGATTATTTAGAAATAGTATTTGCGGGGCACCTGGGTGGCTCAGTCGGTTAAGCATCCGGCTTCAGCTCAGGTCATGATCTCACAGTTTGTGGGTTCGAGCCCCGCGTTGGGCTGTGTGCTGACAGCCTGGAACCTGTTTCAGATTCTGTGTCTCCCTCTCTCTCTGACCCTCCCCTGCTCGTGCTGTTTCTCTCTGTCGCTCAAAAATAAATAAAAAGCAGGAAAAAAAAGACCCAAAACAAAGAAATAGTATTCCCATGAAGTTAATCATTTCAGATAGATCTGAACTTAAACCACCTCCCCCTACCCCAAACTGTTGCCTAAAAGTTGGCTTTCTGCTCTTTCAAACTATAAAAAGCCAGAGACACCTTCACTTGTTCAATGGCCATAATAATTTGCTGTCTGTGACCTGCATAGGTGGGCAGTAAATTTAAGTAAGAAGTAACTTTCTTTTTATAAAGTTTATGTGTTTATTTTGAAAGAGGGAGGGAGATGTAGAGAGGGATGGAGAGAGAAAATCCCAAGCATGTTCCAGACTGTCAGCAGAGAGCCCATCATGGCACTCAAACTCATGAACCCTGAGATCATGACCTGAGCCAAAATCAAGAGTCAAATGCTTAACCAACAGAGCCACCCAAGAGCCCCAGTGCAGGTCTTTCTTAAACGTCCATGCTAGTTAATGCCAGAGCTATGACAAGAAAGAATAAATATTCGACAGACATTCCATAAGGGTTCTGAAAATGAACACTACCCCATGAGGTGCCAGTTCTTAGCGCCCTGGGTAATAACTGCAAGTCTGGTCAGCATTGGTACAGTGTAACTGCGATCCAGACACACTAACCACCCTAAAATGAAGAAAGCTCTTTTAATCAAAGTGCCTGAGTTACAAGAAAGAGAGAAGACTTCATTCAGGTCAAGATAAAAGTTTATTGGAAGACATTCATGGACAGAAATGGAACTGAGGGGCACCTGGGTGGCTAAGTCAGTTAAGCATCCAACTTTGGCTCAGGTCAAGATCTCATGGTCCATGAGTTTGAGCCCCACATTGGGCTCTTTGCTGTGGGCACAGAGCCCACTTTGGATCCTCTGTCTCCTTCTCTCTCTGCCCCTCATCCATTAGCACTCTCTCACTCTCTTAAAAATAAATAAAAATTTAAAAAATAAAGAAATGGAATTTTAAGTCCTCAGACGCTAAGGCCATACTTTTCTCTGTCTCTCTCAGAACTCCAGTTTTCCATGCAGAGCATCTGTGCTGTTTTCCACGTGCCTGCTGGGCTTCTGTCTCTCAATCAGCAGGCTTCCTCAGAATGACCACCTCAACTAGAGTCAAGACACACGATCATGGGCCAGTGAGCAGCAGCCAGTTCAGCTATTTGTGGCCATTCAGGGGCTGAGAGTCCATGATGAACAAGTTCTTCTACAATCCAGGAGAGAGGACACTGTCCGGAGTTGGCATTCCAGAACCTTCATGTTCTTCCCATTTCAGAGTCTTGTTTTATTATTTCTACATGTCCATATCTCTGTTCTAATGCTGCATCTTTTCCAACCACACTGTTTATACAGCTTCCAGACCCCCTCCCTCATCTGTCTCTATTCCCTTGCCTTCATCAGCCTAACATGACTTCCCAGGATCTATTACTAGATGAATTTTATCATATATGTTTTGTGTATCATTTGTCTGCATACAAGAAGGTAAGCTCTATGCAGGCAAGAATTTTGTGTTGGCCATTACCATATCCCCAACTCTGTCTTTTAAAAATATGCCTGGCATGTGGCTAACACTCAATTATTTGTAAAATTAAGTCAGTGAATATATGTAGTTTCTCTGAAAAAACAAAGTAATCAAAAGCAATAGGTTTGTTTAGTTAGCTTTAACGAAGTACTAGTAATAGAGTTTGCCATTTGTGGACGTCAACAAAGGTAAAATTTTCATGAACTTAAATTTTGTGTCTCCCATATAGGCAACGTCATGATTGTTAGACGCTATTCCATATCTTCATCAGTTCATTCACTTGCTGCACATGACCCCTGGAAAGCTGGGGAAAGATATCCAAAGAGTGGAATTCTAGAAGCTCAGGGAAGAATCAAACCACTGGCATGGCCTTCAGTTAAGAAGCAAGACAATGAAGAAAAGATGCTTGTGGGAGATTTTTTGGCCAACAATAGTTTTAACAGCAGAGCTTTTCCTGAACACGTTTTTGGTAATGTCACCAGGTAATGTTCAGTCCGCCTCGAGCTAGGTTACAGGCACGTGCTGTGATGGGTACCGAGATGTTCTCCTACATAAGCAAGGTCTCCTCTAGTGGAGGAAACAAAACCAAATAGGCTCTTAGGTCAAAATAATTTCCATCTCATGCATGTCCATTCAGGGAATCAAAAGAAAGAAACATGTTTGAGATCAAATGGTGCTCTAATAGGTACCTCGATTAGCAGAACACTTAACCCATCTTTACCGACGCATGAAGCATTAATGACCGTACTCTGAGCTGGGCACTGGTGATACAAGATTCAGCCAAAGTGAAACGTTATGTTTCAAACTCTCATTCAGGGACAAAGACACACACATAAACTGATCACTATGATAAAGTGTCTCTCAAGGAAAAGACACACTAGGCACTAAACACAGAATTTCTCTCTGCGAGGCAATGGTTCTTATAGAGAAATGACTCAGAGGATTGTTGGGCATATAAAAATGGCGTAACTCAAAAGGGCCAGGAGACAAAGAGAAAAGTAACTTGTTCTGCAAAATATATGCGTTGATGTTTTGAGAGGTAGGCACACCCTGAGAAAAGGAGAGATTTAAGAAAATATTTGAGACACAGGTGGGGGGTCTTTAAGAGAAAGGTCAGTCAGTGGCCCCAGGAGTGGGAAGAGCCGAGAGCTCTTTCAGAACAAAATTGTCTATCAAGTCTAACATACACCCTCTACAAAGCTAGAGCATGACCTCCCCTCCCCCACACTCTGCACCCTTGCTTTCCAATTCCCACTGAGGCCCTGGCTCTTTGGGGAGAGTCTCCACACATTTGTCTCTTTCTAATAGAAAAAGAGGCCTGGGTTATCATGGGGAAGAGAAAATGGAACAAATGTGGTTATGGAAAGAATAAGGGAATCATCGAAGTCAGCAGTGGCAGGAAATCAAAGTGAGAGACAAAGTGAGGGAAAGGCCAGCAGGGATTGTCATAAGTATTGGAAAGAGCGCTGGACCTCCCACAGGATGTGGGACACAGAAGCTGAGTCAGTTTTATTTGAATTTTAGCAGACAGGATGAAAACTGTGTTTCACTTATAGAAAGTTCTATTATAGGAACAGTGGGAGTAGCCTGAGTCACGGAAGACAGCTGCATGGAGCCAGGCAAAGAAAAATGGAAAGATCACCCCAGGTAGAGCAGAAAAGACAAGGAGATGGAAGAAAGGATGACTGTGGGAAACACAAAAGTGGTGAAGTGAATGAGGGCAAAGATCGGAGCAAGACCCAGCATAAGGAGTCTTCCGCACAAGACTCGTGAGTGCGTGCTTTGTCCAGTAATTATTGGAAAGCTAGTAAAAACATGTCATTCTGAAAAGTTTTAAAATGCAAAAATATTTGGAAGTGTTACAAATACCACTGTTTTCATCTGCAAGAATTCTGTCATACTTCCTACAGAAATATTTATATATAAAATGAAAAAATATATTACTAATAAAGACAAAGATCCAGGGACGCCTGGGTGGCTCAGTCGGTTAAGCATCCGACTTCAGCTCAGGTAATGATCTCATGGTCCATGGGTTCGGGCCCCATGTCAGGCTCTGTGATGATAGCTCAGAGCCTGGAGCCTGCTTCAGATTCTGTGTCTCCCTCTCTCCCCATTCATGCTCTGGCTCTCTCCTCTCTCTCTCTCAAAAAATGAATAAACATTAAAAAAAAAGTGTACATAGTTGTACAGTTATATAAAAGCACTAAATGTTCATTGTAAAAATGTCCTTTGCTTTAAAAAGTTATTTATGTACACATATAAATATATATACATAGATATGTATGTATATAATGTACGCATATCCAGTTATATAAAGGCACTAAATGTTCATAAGAAAATAGCAAATTACAAAATATAAATGCAATTTTCAAAGTAAAAAAGTATAAAAAGGGAAATCTTCCATAACCTCACTGTCCAAATAACCACCACTTAGATTTTGATGTACATCTATCTTTCTAGACTGTGTCTACATACTTTGAAATTGTGCAGTCCACATATCATGATGTTTTATTTTTTGTACTTAAACCATTACATTCTGACAGTACAGTATTATTAACTTCCCTATTTCAATTCATGTTATTTTCTGTAATCATTGAGTAGTGTAGCCAATGTTTATAATGTATTATTTTTCTGAAGCAAAATGTTTTCCCAAGTTGTGGAGGAGCAAACTACTTAGAATAAAACCCATTGGTAATTTAGAATCTACTTTAATGGGGAAGACTGAGCCAATTGCGGGTTTGTGTTAAAACAAGAAAGTCAGTAATGGCTTAAAATCAACAGATGGGTTGGCATAAAATCCAGTCAATATGGAAAACTGTTGAGTAGAACAAAGCATGAATTTTTTTTTGTTAGAGTGCTTCTTTATTTTGTCTTTAACTTCCTCAGTGATTAACCAGTAAAATAGCATGTCATTACATTAGCCCTGTAATTTTTTTTTTGTAAATTCATTTGCTTTCTAATAGCCCTCAAAGAATTTTACAAGGGCTTATCAAGGACCAATTTGTTTGGACCAGCTTTTGAAGCAATCAGACATCGTACCTAATTTGCTTGTGAGGTTTTTCATTATTATACCAAGGAAGAATTTTACAGAATAACGCCAATGTCAATGTTTCTAAAAGCAAATGCTCTCCAAAAATCAGAGATACATTGTTAATTTTTCCTTAATTTTCATAGAAATTAGAAACCTAGAAATTTAATCTTCTCCTGCATTTAAGAAAAAAATCTCAGGCAGGCAGTTGGGTAGCTCAGTGTAATGAGCCTCCAACTCTTGGTTTCAGCTCAAGTCATGATATCACAGTTTGTTGGATCAAGCCCCACATCAGGCTCTACTCACAGCACAGAGCCTGTTTGGGATTTCTCTCTCTCTCTCTCTCTTTCTGCCTCTCCCCTGCTCATGTTCTCTCTCTTTCTCTTTCTCTCTCAATAAATAAATAAACTTCAACTAAAATCTTAGGCTGTTGAAAAGATTAGGGGCAGGCGTCCATATAGAGCATAACATAAAACAAAGAAATGCTAAATCACTATGTTGTACACCTGCAGCTGACCTAACATCATTTGTCAACTATACTCAAGATAAAATTTTATAATAAAAATTAATCAATTAGTAATTTAATTAGAAATGCTATGTTATTCATTTTATTGATAGGAGAAATCAGACACATCAACATAAAAATATACAGTTGACTCTTAAACTGTGCTGGTCCACTTATATGTGAATTTTTATAGAAGTACAGTATAGTACTTAAATGTACTTTCTCTTCCTTATTATTTTCCTTTTTTAAATATTTATTTGTTTATTCACTTTGAGAGAAGAGAGCAGGGTAGGGGCAGAAAGAAAGGGAAAGAGGGAATCCCAAGCAGGCTCCACACCATGAGCACGTGGAATCCGATGCAGGGCTCAAACCCACTAACCCTGAGATCATGACCCAATCTGAAATCAAGAGCCAATCACCCAACCAACTGAGCCACCCAGGCACCCCTTCCTTATGATTTTCTTAATAACATTTTCTTTTCTCTAGTTTACTGTATTGTAATAATACAGTACACAGTGCATGCAACATATGAAATATGTGTTAATTGACTGTTTATGTTGTTGGTAAGGCTCTCAGCCAACAGGAGGCTAGTAGTAGTTAAGTTTTATGGAGTCCAAGTTATATACAGATTTTCCACTGCCCCAGGGTCGGGCACCCCTAACCCCTGCATTGTTTTGAGTGTCAACTGTATCCTTTCCTTTTCTTATAGCAAAATGGTTAAGAAGTCAGCCTCTGGAATCAGATGGCTAAAATCTCAACTCCATCATTGGCCTTGGAAGAGTTATTAGTGTTTTATACCGTAGTTTATGTTTTCCTAAAAGAGGAGTCATAACAGCAGTTACCAAGTAGTTTTTGTGAAAAATAAATAAGATAGTCAAGTGAGTGCTCGTAAATGACACAGCAGTTATTACGTTATTGATCCCAAACTATGGAACGAGGAGCCCTCCTCCAAGGGAGGGAGCAGATGTGTTCTCCTGGACGCAAGCCACTACATGCCACTCAGTGAAATGATAGTCTTATCTAATACAGAGAGAGAGACAGGGACAGAGAGAAGACAAACTTGGAAAAAAGGTTTGATTTTAAACCCTATTCTTTCAACTTTTTCCTGAAAGCAGTATATCCTAGTTTATGTCAAAAGCCTCTATAACCCCGTTGGAGGGGAAAGCGGGGGCAAAATGGAGCAATCTAATCCCTCCGATGACACAAGTCACCCCCCTCCTCTCTCCTTTTTACTGTTCAGGTGACGTGGATATCCTGTTAATTCACAGTCAGTGACTTCAGGTTTATCTGGATTATAAAACAATTGCCTTAAATTTCTGCTTCATTTCAACGGAAGAGCTTCAATGTGAGAGACCCTTCACCGAAGACAATATGATACTCCCCTTAAATATCAAGTGAATAATCTTCCCTCGATAGTTTTAAATCTTAGTTTCATCAGCACCTTTCCTTGGGCTTAATCAAAAGGCCAATTCCAATGGACTTTTGTGGATTATTGTGGCACTAAACAGAAAGTATTGTTATATGTTTTGAATGGGATTGTAATGCTTTCGGCAGTATTTGGTGGCTTCGAAAAAATAGCAAATGTTTGATATACAGGCTCAGTAAAAAGGGTGATGTATATTCTCCTTCCGCTTCCTTTAGGGACAAGATGAAGACAGTCAGTTTCCTGTTACCCATGGATGTGTCTTCATATTCTAAAAATTCAAGTTCTTTGAAATCCTCACAAGATCAGACTACAAACCAACTGAGTACCATTGCAGAATAGGATTGCGAAATGATGAAATTTAAGAAACAGCTGATTCCCAAGAGATGGGAACACTGAGGCCTCGTTGGGTCAGAATTCTGCCCTACAAAGAGCTCTGGAAAGATGCCCAGTAACACGCACAAAATGCTTGGCATCCGGTCCAGGGACTTGTCAATGGACTTGGCCAAGAAATGGAAACGATTACTTGATGTCGTTGTTGAATACTAATGTTGATGATGGTACAGTGACTATTGTGGTCTTTCTATGCAGCATGTGAGCAATTAAATGTAATTAAGTTAAATTGCATGGTGGTGCTCAGTATCTGCCTTAAGCCATCAGAAAAGGCTGCTGTTTACATTGTAAGTGTCACCTTCCAGATGAAACTATAACAAATCCAGAAAAAAAAGTTCTATTTTTGATTAATAGTATAGAAGCAATGGTGATTACCCTTATAGTTAATTGGGTGTTGATATTTTAGTGATACTAGCTCATTTGGTCTTTTAATATCTTGTGTCATAGGCATGAAAACACAAACACAGCAGACTCCCATAGCATACCTGGTGGGCTCCGAGCATCCATGGGCTGGCTAATGACAAAGCCACTAACGCTGGTTGGAGGGAGAGAAAAAAACGGTTCTGCTGATCACATTTAGGGGCTGGAAATCCCAGAACTCCCTCAACTCCTGAACTTCTTTTCAGGAGAACATCTCCCCCTCCTGGTTTACAACAATCACCTTCTAATACCAATACCCTTTTTAAGTGACTACCTTATATTAAAATATTCAGAGCATTAAAATCCAGATTCCTTGGCCCCACCCCAATGCCAATACTCTTTTTAAATAAATATCTTATATTGAAATGTGCAGAATGTTAAAATGCAGATTCCTTGATCCCACCTCCAACCAGCTGAATTTTTGTTGTAGAGGTGAGGAAACAGACAGGGAGAAAACCAGAAATTCACATGTTAAACACGCTTTGTCAGATGATTTCTGCGAGGCTGCTATGCTTACAATTTACGGTTGTAAATAATAAGCAGCACAGTCCCGGGCTTCTAAATCTGATGCCAAGCTGAAGTGGAAGCAGTGAGCCAAGGAAAGGGTAAGAACAGTCCATTCCACTTTAATAGTCACAGACGGGCTCCCAGAAGGGAGATGGATGAGTCCACACATACCCTAAGGTAAAAGCCACATAACAGATCAGATGCTTCTTTTATTTATGACATTCATTTAAGATTAACAATATTCTCAATGTTATGACAGATGTACAATAGGGCAAGGTTACAAACAGAGGGGAAAGATACAAATAAGATGTAAAAACACATTTTGCCTGGGAATAGACACACACCCAGTAGATAATTAAGGTAGTAGCCTATGAGATTGCTGGCATTTTAAGTTTATGCACAATTATATTTTCTGCTATTTATGAAATAAAGACTTTTGTGTTAATGTCAGTTAAAACAGATGTTTAACAATCAGCAAAACTAAAAGGTAACCAATGGAATGGGAGAAGATATTTGCAAATGACACAGCAGATAAAGAGTTAGTATCCAAAAATCTATAAAGAACTTCTCAAACTCAACACCCCAAAAAACAAATACTCTAGTGAAGAAATGGGCAAAAGACCTGAATAGACACGTCTCTAAAGAAGACATCCAGATGGCCAACCAACACATGAAAAAATGCTCAGCATCACTCATCATCAGGGAAATACAAATCAAAACCACAATGAGACACCACCTCACACCTCTCAGAACGGCTAACATCAACAACTCAGGCAACAACAGATGTCAGCGAGGATGCGGAGAAAGGATCTCTTTTTCACACTGCTGGTGGGAATGCAAACTGGTGCAGCCACTCTGGAAAATAGTACGGAGGTTCCTCCAAAAATTAAAAATAGAACTCCTACGACCCAGCAATTGCACTACTAGGTATTTACCCAAGGGATACAGGTGTGCTGTTTCAAAAGGCACACATGCGCCCCAATATTTATAGCAATAATGGCCAAAGTATAGAAGGAACCCAAATGTTTATCAATGGATGAATAAATAAAGAAGATGTGGTATATAGATATTTAATGGAGTATTACTCAGCAATCAAAAAGAATGAAATCTTGCCATTTGCAACTGCATGGATGGAACTGGAGGATATTATGTTAAGTGAAATTAGTCAGAGAAAGACAAATATCATATGACTTCACTCATATGAGGACTTTAAGACACAGAACAGATTAACATAAGAGAAGGGAAGCAAAAATAATATAAAAACAGGGAGGGGGACAAAACATAAGAGACTCTTAAATATGGAAAACAAACAGAGGGTTACTGGAGGGGCTGTGGGAGGAGCAGTGGGCTAAATGGGTAAGGGGCATTAAGGAATCTCTCCTGAAATCATTGTTGCTAACTAACTTGGATGTAGCTTAAAAAATAAAAATAAATTATAAAACAATTTAAAAAAGATACATTTATCAAACAGGAAAAAATAGATTAAAAATGTTTCATTAAAAAAAGGGCAATAAATGACAATCCAAATTAAAATGTAAAAATTGGCAACGTTATAATGACAAATTATCCCCAATGCCAAGCTCAATGTGATTGGCATTTCATTGGTATGTGATTGGCATTTCATACATGTTCTGTGAACTGAACTGAATTAACAGTTACATGACTCTAATGCTGCCCAGTAAAAAACATAGCACCACCAAATGTTAAACTTTGAAATTAAATTACTTATATCGTAATTTCTCTGACTCACTATACTTCTTGATAGTAAATCTTCTGAGAATATTTTTAAACATAATGAACTATAAAGAACATGAAATGTATCTTATCCATGCTGTGATTGTCCAGTTATATTTGTTTTCTTTTATGCCCCAAACATCTGTAAGTCAGGAATTCAAATGCCTACTAAAGACTATTAGTAACTGAAATGACCAGGGACTCTGGAGAACAGATTCATGGATGCCTCATCCAAAGAGAGTTGCATTTCACATTTGGGTTCAAAATGGCAAGGTAGGAAGACTCTGAACTCCCAAATTACACTTATTAATGAACAATTCCTAAAAAAAAAAAAAAAATTGAACAATTCCTCCTGAAGAAGAATGAGCACAGACTAAACAGCTACTGAACAGCCAAAGACAGAGAGAACAGCAAGAGAACAGGGAGACAGATGGAGACACTGTAACAAACCCCCAACCCAAGTTTGTGAAGAGCCATGCAGAGGGATAGTAGTGAGGGCCTGGGAACAAATCCTTCTGTCCTTGAGTACAGGAAAACTAAACAAAACAAGATTTAAAAGAGGAGCTGGTGGGTAAAGGAAGCAACACTAGAACTCTGCCAAGCAAGGGAGGAGCTGCAGGAAAGCTCTCTAGATTAGAGGGACTGGAGAACAACACACTTTACATTCCTGTCCCACCTTAAAAACCTAGACTGAAGCAAGATCTGCACATCATAACAGACGAGTCTCAGTGAGAGCCTGTAATGCCCAAGTCACAGTATCCCCCAAAGACCAGAGACCACCAGGGAGACCGAGTCACACATGCAATAGCAAAGGGCGGTTTTATTACGGGCTTAGGCTGGCCGAGCCTGAGCTCGGGCTCACAGACTTTACCGGCACAGTGGATTCATGCTGAGAGCCCCGAACATGGCGGGGTAGGGCTTTTATGAGTTTTGGGAAGGGGGAGTTACAGGAAATCGCGACACAGGCGCAGCAATCCAATCATAATGTACAGTATCATTGACAACAGGTTTAACCATACACATTGTTCAGAGCGTTTGTTACTTTTGGCGGGCCCCAATCACAACATTTAGGGTCTCTTTGAAATTAACTAATTACAGAGCGAGTTCAGGGTCTTATTCGGTGACTATCGGGTTAACTTTAACATTAGGTAACAGGGTCCTATCTAAAGTTTCTATCTGTAGGCCTCACCCTTAGGAATGTGGGGAGAGGTAGCTGGCCTTTCCTGATTGGATACCGCAAAGTGGTCTCTTCTGCCTCGGGCAATGTGTCACCGCCTAATAGTTCTGGAGAGACTGACCCTTAGACCTTCTAGTTTAGAGGGGAAACTTAAAGCCTGTCATGGCATCTGTTTGGTTCAGACTCGTGTTCTTACAAGCCCAGCATTCAAACCTATACCAGTCGCGCTGTGCCGGGGTACAGAAAACTCACTATAATTTTGTGGAGAGGTTGTGGGGTTTTTTTTATTTTTGTTTTTACTGGTTTATCCTGTTTCGTGTACTTTATAACATTTATTGTTTTTATTCTTTTCTTTTTGGTTTTGTTCTTTTCTCGTTTTCTTTTTTCTTTTCTCCTTTGTTTCTTCTCCTTTTTCCTTTTCTTGTTTCTTTTCTTTTATTATTTTCCTTTCCTTTTTCACTTTTTTCTTTATTTTTTCATCACTCTTTCTGTAAAATGCCATCATTTAAAAGAGTAACTAGCGTACACAGCCACAGCTCCAGCCATCCAGCAAAAACCAAGTACACACAGTCTGCATAGGGTCGACATATGCAAGACCTCTCCTTCAACTTCAGGTGAAGCAGCCATTTCACCCAATCCATAAAAATACACAGAGAGTCAAGCAAAATAGAGAGACCAAAGAATGTGCTCCAAAAGAAAGAATGGAAAATACCTCAGTAAAAAAAATTAAATAAAACAGAAATAAGTAATATGCCTGATTAAGAATTGAAAGTAATGATCACGATGATACTGACCAGGCTGGGAAAAAGAATGGAATAACCCAGTGAGACCCTCAATAAAGAGAAGAAAATATTAAAAAGAACCAATCAGAACTGAATAATACAACAACTGCAATTTTAAAATACACTAGAGGGAATCAGCAGGAGATTACAAAATGCAGAAGAACATACCGGCAGTCTGGAAGATGAGGTGATAAAAAACACACACGTTTAACAACAAATAGAGAAAAGAATTTTTTTAATGAGGATGGATTAAGAGATCTCTTTTTTAATTTTTGTAATTTTAATGTTATTTATTTTTGAAAGAGAGGACAGAGTGTGAGCAGGGGAGGAGCAGAGAGAGAGGGAGACATGGGAGATCTCTTGAACAACATCAAATGCATAAACATTTGCATTACAGAGGTCCCAAAAGAAGAAAAAAGGGAGAAAGGTAAAAAAAAAAAAAAAACCCACCTTATTTGAAGAAATAATCACTGCAAACTTCCCTAACCTAAGGAGGAAAACAGACATCCAAGTCCAAGAAGCACAGAGCATTCCAAACAAGATGAACCCAAACAGGACTGCACCACTGCACATAGTAATTAAAATGTCAAAGGTTAAAGGTAAAGAAAGAATCCTAAAAGAGAGAAAAAAGTGACCTTCAAGGGAAAACCTATAATACTATCAGCTGATTTGTCATTAGAAACTTTCCAACCAGTAGGGAATAGCGTGATATATTCAAAGTGCTAAGAGGAAAAAACCTTCAATCCAAATACTCTATCCAGCAAGGTTATCATTCAGATTTGAAGGAGAGATAGAGTTTTCTAGACAAACAGAAGATAAAGGAGTTTATCACCATTAAACCAGCCTTATAAGAAATGTGAAAGAGGCTATTATAAGTGGAAGAGACATGGCCCATAATTAGACATAAAAAATACGAATAAAAAGACGCAAAATACAGCAACATATACATAAAATGTGAAGAAGAAGTAAGAAGGAAAGAGAAGGGGGGAAAGAAAAGGAAAACCCTTTTTCTTATTTTGTTTTTCCTTTTTTTCAGAATGGGTTTGAACTGAAATGACCATCAAATTAATATGGACTGCTATTTACTTAGAATATTATATATGAACCTCATGATCACCACAAACCCCAAACTTATGATACATACACAACAAATAAAGAGAAAAAACAAACAAAACATGAAAGGTATATAGTACAAGCCCCAATAAATTTAAGAAAATTGAAACACACCATGCATCTTTTCTGACCACAAGAGAATGAAACTAGAAATTAATCACACACAAAAAAATGGGGGGGAAATGTGGAGACTAAACATGATACTAAACAGCCAATGGATCAATGAAATAATCAAAGAGGAAATTAAAAACTACAAGGAGAAAAATTGAAAACACAATGGTTCAAAATCTCTGGAACACAGTTAAAAACAGTTCTAAGAAAAAAGTACATAGGAATACGGGCCTAAATCAAGAAGAAAATAATCAAACGAACAATCTAACCTTATTCCTAAAGGAACTAGAAAAAGCAATACCCAAGGTGAGTAGAAGAAATAAAATAAAGATCAAAGAAGAAAAAATGATGTAGAGATTGAAAAAGCAATGGAAAAAAAATCAGTGAAACCAAGAGCTGGATCTTTGAAAAGTTAAGCAAATTTGCAAATTCTTAACCAGATTCATTAAGAAAAAAGAGAAAGGACCCTAATAAATAAAATCAGAAATGAGAGAGAAGGAACTAATACCACAGAAATACAAAGGACTACAAGAGAATACTATTTAAAAGTATGCCAACAAACTGGACAGTTGGAATATTTTGAGAATAGGTATTAACTATTCTTTAAATGTCTGATAGAATTCACTTGTAAATCCATCTAGTTCTGGGGTTTTATTTTTTGGTAGTGTTTTGATTACCGATTCAATTTAGTTACTTGTAATTGACCTATTCAGATTCTCTATTTCTTCTTGGTTCAGTTTTGGAAGATTGACGGTTGTTCTCTGGACAACATTTCTTCTATGTTGTCCAGGAAAGCTTACAAATACTTTCTACAAGTTCAGATTTACCTTGATACCAAAACCAGACAAAGGTACCACAATAAAAGAAAACTACAGGTCAACAGCCCTGATGAAGACAAATGCAAAAATCCTCAACAAAATTTTAGCAAACCTCATACAACACCACATTAGAAAGATCACTCACCACGATCAAGTAGGATTTATTTTTGGGATGCAAGGATAGTTCAATATTCACAAATTAATCAATGTCATACACCACATTAAAAAACAAAGGATAAAAATCATATGATCAGGGTGCCTGGGAGGCTCAGTTAAGCATCCAACTTCAACTCAGGTCACGATCTTGCCGGGTGTGGGTTCAAGCCTCACGTCAGGCCCTGTGCTGACAGCTCAGAGCCTGGGGCCTGCTTCAGATTCTGTGTCTCCCTCTCCCTCTGCCCCTCCCCTGCTCACACTCTGTCTCTCTGTTTCTCAGAAATAAATAAAGAATTAAAAAAAAATTTGAGTCATATGATCATCCCAAAAGATTCAGAAAAAGCATCTGACAAGATAAGATTCAACATCCATTTATAATAAAAATTGTCAACAAAGTGGAATTAGAGGAAACATACCTCAACATAATAAAGGCTATATATGAAAATTCCACAGCTAACATCATCCTCAATGGTGAAAGACCAAGAGCTTTTCTTCTAAGGTCAGGAACAAGAAAAGGAGCTCCACTCTTGCCACTTTTATTCAACATCGTACTAGAGGCAATTGGACAAGAAAAAGAAATAAGAGGTATCTATATCAAGAAGTTGATCTCTCACTATTTGCAGACAACATGATCCTTAAAGGTTACACCAAAAACTACTGTAAGTAATAAATTTAGGAAAGTGACAGGATACAAAATTAACACCAAGAAATCAGTAGCATTTCTATACACTAATAATCAAGTTACAAAAAGATAAATTATTTGAAAAAGACACCATTTACAATTGCACCAAAAAGGATAAAATACCTAGCAATAATCTTAACAAAAGAGGTAAAAGACCTGTACTCTGAAAATGATAAAACACAGATGAAAGAAATCAAAGATGACACAAACAAATGGAAAGATATTCCATGATCATGTACTAGAAGAATAATATTGTCACAATGTCTCTACTGCCCAAAACAATCTATAGATTCAATGCAATTCCCATTAAAATATCAATAGCATTTTTCACAAACTGGAACCAATAATACTAAAATTTGTATGAAGTCACATTAGACCGCAAATAGCCAAAGCCATCCTGAGAAAGAACAAAGCCTGAAGTATCACAATTCTAGATTTCAAGTTACACTACAAAGCTATAGTAATCAAAACAGTATGGTGTTGGCACAAAAAGAGACATAGAAGTCAATAGAACAGGATAAAGACCCCAGAAGCAAACCCACATTTTTATGGTCAATTAATCTATGACAAAGGAGGCAATAATATATAATAAAGACAGTCTTTTCAATAAATGGTGCTGGGAAAATTGAACAACTACATGTAAAAGAATGAAAACAGACGACTTTCTAACAGCATGCATAGAGGTAAACTCAATATCAATTGAAGACCTACATGTGAGACCTGAAACCATAAAAATCTTGGAAGAGAACACAAGCAGCAATTTTTCTGACATCAACCATAGCAACATTTTTCTAGATATGTTTTCTAAAGCAAGGGAAATGAAAATAAAAAACTATTGGGACTATTTCAGCATAAAAAGCTTCTGCACAAACAAAAGCAATGATCTACCAAACAAAAAGACAACCCATTGAATGGGAGAAGATAAATGCATTGAGGGGTTAGTATCCAAAATATATGAAGAACTCATATAAGTCAACACCAAAAAAAAAAAAACCCAAATAATCCAAATAAAAAATTGGCAGAGAACCTGAATAGACATTTTTCCAAAGAAGACACATTTACGGCCAGCGGACACATGAGAAGATGCCCGACATCACTCATCATCAGAAATGCAAATCATAATCACAATGAGATATTACATCACACCTGTTAGAACGGCTAAAATCAAGAAGACTAGAAACAAGTGTTGGTATATGAAGAAGGAACTGTTATAATGTAAATTGATGCAGCCCCTGTGAAAGACACTATGGAGGCTCCTAAAATTTAAAACCAGAAATACCATATGATCCACTGTTGGGTATTTTCCAAGGGACCACAAAAACACTAACTCAAAAATATATATGCATACATGTTTATTGCAGCATTGTTTACAATAGTCATCACATAAGAGCACACTAAGTGTTCACCAACAGATGAATGCATGAGGGAAATGCGTGTACGCACAATGGACTATTACACACCCATACGGAAGGTTGAGATCATGCCATTCGAGACATATGGACGGACACAGAGGATACTGTGCTAAGCGAAATAAATCAGACAGAGAAGGACAAATACCATATGATCCCACTCACATACGGAGTCTTAGAAAAAGGAATAAACAACAACAAAAAAAGAAGAATTACAACTATAAATACAGAAAACAAACCGATGGGGGGCAGAGGGGAGAGGGTGGGGGGTGGGCAAGATGGGTGAAGGGAAGAAGGAGATATAGACCTCCACTTACGGACCATGTAGGTCACAGGAATAAACGGAGCAGCATAATGAATACAGTCAATGACACTGGAATAGCAACGTACAGGGGTAAAGGGTAGCTACACTGTGGTGAGCACAGCGTCATGTATAAACGTGTCGAATCACTAAGTTATACACCTGAAACTAATGTAACATTGTGTATTAACAATATTCAAATTTTTTAAAAAATGCTCACCAAAAAAAAAAAAAAAAAGCCTAAGGGAGCTTCAGCCGCCCCCCTTCATGATGCTCTGTGGGAAAGCAGACCCTGTATTGCCACACCGCCTGTATTCCAGAGATGTTTAAAAATCTGGATTTTTATTGCAGGATCTCCTGGTTCATAAATACTGGCAATGTGTTCCAGTTTTAAAACATCATGAAACCAAACATGGTATGTCTTCAGACCATCTAGCATACCAGATTTCAACTTCTGTCTTAAAAATCAATTTCCTTTTTTTATTTTTTTAATGTTTATTTATTTTTGAGAGAGAGACTGACAGAGCACAAGTGGGAGAGGGGCAGAGAGCGAGAGGGAGACACAGAATCCGAAGCAGGCTCCAGGCTCCAAGCTGTCAGCACAGAGCCCAATGTGGGGCTCGAACTCACAAACCATAAGATCGTGACCTGAGCCTAAGTTGGACACCCAACTGACTGAGCTACCCAGGAGCCCCTTAAAAATAATTTTCTTAAATGTAGGGATCCAAAACAAGAAAGTGGACAAGCAAAGCAAAAAAGAGAGGGGGGGGGTTGGGGAGAAGAGAGAGAGGCAAACCAAGAAACAGACTCATAACTATAAACAAACTGATGGTGAGCAGAGGGGAGGGGGAGGAGGAACAGGTGACAGGGATTAGGAGGGCACTTGTGATGAGCACCAGGTGATGCTCACTATATTGTACTCCTGAAAATAACAGAACACTCTAAGTTAACTATACTGAAGCTAAATTAAAACAATAAACCAAAAAAAAAATCAAGAAAGTGGATCTAGAAAGGTACAATTTGTAAAACAGAAAGGGAAAAAAGAAGTTTAAGGTTGGGAAAAAGAAGATATGATGGTGTGAGTAAGGTCTACTTAGATGAAAAGGCCCAAGTTCTGCATCATCACAAAAATGTGGCCGAGCCTGGGTGGCTGAATGGGTTGAGCACCCAGTTCCTGATTTTGGCTCAGATCGTAATCTCAAGGTTCATGAGATCAAGCCCCACACTGAGCTCAATGTCAGGTTCCGTGCTCACAGTGTAGAGCTTGCTTAGGATCCTCTCCCCCTCTCTCTCTGCCCCTCCCCTGCTCCCTCTCTTGCTCTCTCTCTCAAAATAAACACTATTAAAAAATAAAAAAATAAACAAAAATGTAGTCTAATCCAGAGTCAGTACATACTCGTTCACAGAACCAAAACATGAGCTGCATTTTGTTTTAAATTTTTTTTCATTATATAGTTTTGCTTATTTCACATCTTTTACTTATATAGAACTTTTGAGGGTGGGGAATAATAATAGAAGCAAAAAACAATTTGGTTGACTTTTCTTCCTTTTGGTGAGGAAAGAAGTTTCTGAAGTCACAGGATCATAGATAGAATTTTCCAGCACAATGATGGTTCCAGACTATAACTTCCAACAGGGAGTACAGCTCAGCAAAGCCACTCCACCAGTCTGAAGCGACAATCTGTAGCAAAGCTCCACCAGAACCCGCATCTGCTGCCTCGTCAGTAAGAGTGCCATGCTGCCCCGCTGAATTTGTGGAAGCATTCTCAATAAGCAAAGATGATCTCCGTGAGCTCAACGTCCAGGGTATGCAAAGATCACGTGAGGCTGTGTCCATGGATATGTTGCATAAGGCACTAAACAAATACCAGACACTATTACTGTGTTCCATTCAAAATATACACTCCCGACATATGTATAATTTTAAATCAAGGTGTTCTATTGGTAAAGATTTACCTGTGAAATTTCTAGCTTTTGTGTTTTCTAGCTTTTGATTTTCTCTTGGTCAAATTGATGAGTCATGGGCTAATACGTAGACAGCAAGACCCTTTCCTAGCATTCAGAGTCATGCACGTTAACCTGCAAGGAAGAGGAAGAACAAGAGAAAGAAGGAAGAAACTGTCCCACAATGAATTGTTAATGGTCAACTACACTGCCAGTAGTGGCACAAATTAGCAACTGTGAGTGAGGAAAGTCAACGGTTAACAACTACATCAATCAAAGTACACCAGCATCTGCCAGAAGTGTTGGCTTCCATAAATACAGCCTCCTGTAAACCTCTTTTAACAAGCATATTGAGGGGCACCTGGGTGGCTCAGTGAGTTAAGTGTCTGATTTCAGCTCAGATCATGATCTCAGGGATCGTGGGTTCAAGCCTCACGTATGGGCTCTGGGCTGACAGCTCAGATCCTGGAGCCTGCTTCAGATTCTGTGTCTCCCTCTCTCTGCCTCTCCCCAGCTTGCAGTCTGTCTGTGTGTCTGTCTCTCTCTCTCTAAAGAATAAATAAACATCTCAAAAAAATTTTTTAAACAAATAAGCATTTTGAAATAGAGGAAGACTTAATGTTTTCAGAATCAAATGGAAAGCCCTGGCAATTTTTCTAGTGCCTCAGTCTTGTCTACTCCCCGTTTCTTGAGCTACATCTCCTTCCTAAACCATGAATCTAGGGTAAACTTAGTCAGAAATATAGCTGTGTGCAGGGACAGTGTGAAACATGGAGTTCATTTTATTCCTTGATCCAAATTCTGGTTTATCCTGTAGAAGACAGTTCTTAGAAATCTCGAAGAGGTACAACCAATGAGCTTGATTTTGCCACCAATATAAAAAGCATCCATACAACTTCAACAGTCTGGGAGAGGAGTATGTGGCTATAGCAATCAACAAATAACGTTCAATGATAGGCGTTCCTTAAGAGACTGAGCTCTGCCACCTGTCGCAATATTTAATTTTTAAATATTGATGCAGGGAAATATCCATTCATTCCAGCTGCATTTGAGATAGCATGTGCATAGTTGGAGAATACTCTTTCTCCTACAGGAATGAATAAAAGACCCATTGTAGCTTTCGTTCTTTGATTCCTGCCTTTATCATTAGTGCCAAGAGGCAGTCAAAATATTTCATGACTACTATAATCTGCTCACAATTAGTTTTCGAAAAGCTAGAAGAGAGAGACTGAATTTATCCAATCTCATACATACATACTTAATAGTCTGACATTATTAAAACTACACTGGAAGTTGAACTTGACACACAATTCACCCTGAATTGAGACAGAGATTAAATGTGTTCCCGGCCAGGTTGTACTGAAAGATAATTCTCTGTAGCACTCAGGTTTTCATTCTGGAAAAAGGTTCTCATTTTTCTTTTTCCTTTCGCTAGTCACTTCAAAATCCTGACAGTTGAGATGTCTGAAATCTGAGGACCAACTCAAAGCTTATTCTTAATGATTAAAAAAAAATTTCATTCTGCTCTCTGCTCAATACCAATTTATGAAAACCATACATATACCCATCTTTGGTAAAAGCATTCCAAGAAATACAACACCCCTCTTCTTTAGGGAACACAGTTATCAGTCATGATATCATTCATCCATGAAAATTGTCCCCAATGCCATCCGGCATTGATTCCTAAGCCCGTTCTCTTCTCCTTCTTTCCCCCTTAGCTTTGAGGATTTTTTAAATTCGCACTGGGTTACTTCAGACCAGGGACTCACTTGTGATGGAAGGACAAGGGTGCAAGCAAGATGTTCCAAGGAGGAGAAAACTTCACTCTCTAAAACACCCAGAAGATTCATGATTTTGAAATACCATGTTGTCCAACAAATTCCATTCTTTGAAAGAATGGCATTCTTTGAAGAAAAACATTCAACAGTAAAGAACAAGAGAGTGGATACATAGCTCAGAAGTAAATACAGTAAAACCTTAGAAGGCCAGTAACCTGTTCTGCGAGGGTCCCGCAAGACGAGCAAACATTTCTAATGAATTTTAACTTGATAAACGAGTGATGTCTTGCAGTACAAGGGGCAGGTGACACCAAATGTCACGTGATCACAAGTGAGCCAATGGTTCTTGAAATTTGCTTTGATACATGAGTGCTTTGGATGACAAGCATGCTTCTGGAATGAATTATGCTTGCAAACCAAGGTTGTACTATAAATATCTCTTTGGCCCACTTGTGACATTCAGCACACTAGAAAAAGTGATTTGCTAAATGGCCCATGGCCACATGTAACAGTTAAATGGACGTCCAAGAAGTCAGCCAATGACTCCCTTCCTACTATATTATCTCATCTATTATGTGGGTGATTTTATATAGTCCACAATAACTGTGACCTCTTCCATCACTGCCATTGCCTTTGGTGATGGTCCATAGAGTGTATGGAACCCTGTCATCATATCATCATACCCAACACACTGGCATCAAAGAAACGCCCTCTGGCATCAAAGCTGTCCTTAACCATGGAGTCAGTTTGATTCAGACCTGCGTCCTTACAGGAGTAGAATCTCAACGTTCTCACCCATAAGAACTGTCATGGCTTTTTAAATCTACTTGTTGCGTGTATCCTTAAAGAGTCCCTTTCTTGTTTGAACACTGAAGCAACCTCAAAAGGTTTTCATTAACTCTGAGCTATTTCTCATCAGTTTCTCCTTCCAAGAGGGACCCCGCCCCGCCCAGAGATGGTTTACAGAGCTGCTGAGCTGAGCTGCAGAGGAGGCTTGATGAAGTTACAACCACCCAGATGAAGATTTTCAACCAATTTGCTATAATGACAACTATATGTGTGCCAGAGAACCAGGCCACCATTCTGCTCAGCAGGACCTCAGAACAAAGCGCGGTGTAATTAACTCAATAAGCACCTAAATGGAACAGGTCAATGGAATCTATTTACGGAGCAAGACTCACCTTGAGAAACTATTAGCCAGAGGCAAATAGGTACATTTCGGTTGTTTTCAAAAGAAGTTTGCATTCAGAGCTCTCAAAAGATTATAAGCTTTTAAGGCAATGGGTACTTCCATAGCTACTCACGGATAGGCACTCCTACTGAGTTAAATTTTGTTTGGTATCCTGTGACACTGCGGAATGCGTTATTAACTGTGTCTCCAAATATTCAGTAATGCACATCTCAACAAAGGCTTCACTGGGGACAGATTACTCTGAATGCCAACTCTCATCCTTATCATACATGACAGGAGCATTCAGAGATTGGAAGGTCACTTACCTATTCGACATCGTATCTCGGGATCCACACAATTCCTTGCAATGTTTCCTTCAGCTCTCCTGATTTGAAGGTCAATACAAAGAACAGTGGACACACAGGTCGAAAACTATTCTGCTGGTATGAGAAGGGGTTCTTTACTACTAAAAAATAGACACAAAGATCATTCTCCCTTCTTCACTGAAGAGTGAGGTGTGAGAGGGACGCTTGGAACCAAAACAGCCATCTTGTCACCATGCAGAGATTAACCTGAGGTCAAACCTAAAAGTACACTGAGGATGTCGAAGAGAAATTTTATAAAAAATTTAAGACCTTTGATGCAGCGCCTGGGTGGCTCAGTCTGTTGAGCATCTGACTTTGTAAGGACACAGGTTTGAGACAATAGAAGGGCACACATTGCCGAAGGCAAGAGGGACCACCCTTATAATACCTTTAACATTCCTAAGGGCAGGCCTATTGCTTAAGGCTAGTTACACCCTATGTGAGGGTCCTGGGTCCCGGGTCTACTCTGATTGGTTAACACTCTAAATGTTGTAATTGGATAAACCTGTCAATATTGTGTAATAATAATTGGATCACTGTACCTATGTCACCATTTCCTGTAACTCCCCCTTCCCAAACTCATAAAAGCCCTACCCCGCCTTTGTTCAGGGCTCTCAGCATGGATCCACCACGCTGGTAAAGTCTGTGAGCCCGAGTTTAGGCCCCAGCGAGCCTAAACCCATAATAAAGCCCTTTGCTTTTGCATGCATGACTCGGTCTCCCTGGCGGTTTCTGGTTTTGGGGGACGATAAAGAAATCTTGGGTACAACAACTTCGGCTCAGGTCGTGATCTCACGATTCATGGGTTCAAATCCCTCATCGAACTCTGTGCTGACAGGTCAGAACCTGGAGCTGCTTCAGATTCTGTGTCTCCTTTTCTCTCTCTCCTTCCCTCACCCATGCTCTGTCTCTCTCGCACCCACTCTTAAAAATATATTTTTTAAATTTTTAACTTAAAAAAAAGAATTGGGGCTCCTGTGTGGCTCAGTCGGTTCAGCTCAGGTCACGATCTCACAGTTCATGGGTTCGAGCCCGGCATCAGGCTTTGTGGTGACAGCTAGCTCAGATCCTGGAGCCTGTCTTCGGATTCTGTGTTTCCCTCTTTCTCTGACCCTTCCCTCCTCATGCTGTCTCTCTCTCTCTCAAAAATAAATAAAACATTAAAAATAATAAAAACAATAAAACTAAAAAATAAAAGAATTTACAACTTTGAATATGTCATTATGCTGCTAAACTCAGAAACCCCTAAAACCACTCTACTTTCTACTGTCAATCTGGGAAATCCTTATTAGTTTCCTATTGTTGCTGTAACAAATTGTCACAAACAGGGTGGCTTAAAACTGCACAAATGTTACAGTTCTGGAGGTTGGATGTCAATAAAGGGCTGCATTGCCTCTGGAGGCTCAAGAGGAGAATACACCCTTGTCTTTAATAGTTTCTGCTGCCTTCCTTGGCATGTGACCTCTAGCTCTCTTTGCATCCAGCAGAGTAGCATCTTCAAATCTATGTCTTTCTCCATCTCTCCCACTTCCTTCCTCCCTCTCTCCTTCCCTCCCTCCTGTGCCTCTATCATCACATTGCCTTCTCTGACTCTGACTCTCCTGTCTCCCTCCTTCCCGTACAAGACCCCTGTGATTACTCTGCCCTCCCACCCAAATACTCCAGGATAATTTTCCCATCTCGTAGCTGTAACTTCATCACACTGGTGAAGTCTCTTTGTCATCTTCTATAACATATCCACAGGTTCAGGGATTAGGACATGGCCATCTGGGGGAAGAGGGGCATTCCTCAGCTCACCACAGACCCCAAGGGAAGGCAGATTTCTATGGTGTCACAGAGAACAAGAGGGTTGGCATTACCCTGGGGTAAAACTATAAATGTAGATTTTTGTCCCTTCCATGTGAATAAAAATTGTTTCTCATCTTCTTTTCCAGTTGGGTTCCAAAAGAATGTGTTTGCCAAATCAATGGTCCTATACCAATAATCTGAGGTTGTATTAATCTGTTCTAACAAAGATATCTTATCTTGCTTGCTCAACTTTTGTTGGAGCAAATACTGATGAATTAAGTGGAGATATTATGAGGAACACCAATCCAACATTCTTTGTGTCCTTAAGGGTGGCACTAATCTCTCTAGGACTCTTTGATACAATACTGTTTTTAGGAACCGTCTTGTCCAGTGATAGAGAAATAGTTTCAGAGACCTCTGCTTGAGTTTCCTCACTCTAGAAAGATCTTACTCCACAAGCCAACCACCCCATGTGAGGGTACAGTTAAAGGAAAGAGGAATGGAATATGTGAGCCTTCTCTTTGAAAAGAGAAAAACAAAATACAGAACCTTTGTGAGAAATGACTGTTTACATAATATATAAGAATGTCTCGAGGGAAAAGAATCAATCTCAGAGTTATTCTTTTTAATCTTAGAGGAGACAGTTCATATCTAATAAAGGAGAACATAAATGATTTTCAGGAGGAAAAATGTTCAGGGAAGTTTATCACAACAAAGAAAACAATAGCTATTTTGTTAAATGCAAGGATAAGAAGAAAAAGGGGGAAAAGTACAAGTCTGAGGTATAGGAAGATGAAAAATCACCTTTTTTCCTCTACTTTTATTTATCATGTTTTTTTATGTGTTTTGTTATTCTCTAGAGCAAATAAAGCCCTTGAGTTTTTATTGTCTGAGGTGTATCTTGCCTTTCTCCTGTTGATGAATGATAGTGTCCATTATCTATCTACCGTGTGTCTACAATGTGAGTTACTTCAGAAAGGAAACAGAATGCGGAAAGAAATTCACTCAGTAATCTCAATCCCATTTGCCCCTAGAATCCTGGGAGAACTTTTAGGAAATAGATTATGTGGTGGGAGGGGATCCTGAAAGCAAGGAAGTACCCAAAGTACCCAAGTGACACCTGAGTCCATATGTTTTCCTCCAGAACCCCATCTTCTGATAGCGGCCCTGGTCCCTCTGCAGATCAAGGTCAGGTGTTCTGCTATGATGTGGACTCCTCACAGCTGCTGACCACTGGGCAAAAGGAGTTCCAGGTCCCAGACAATAGCATTGGCTTTTGCTTCAGTGGAAATCTTGCTGCATTGCCTGGAAAGAGAGCACCCCACTTTGCAGCATCAGGGACTCTAATGCTACACAGCTCAGAGGTGCAGGGATACCAAGCGCCCTAGTCATGCATCAACCTGGCTGCCACAGTAACACCCCCTGTGCCTCCGGGAAGTGGCTCTCTGAAGACCCAAGTTCGGGGAGCGGCTCCTCCACAGGTCACATGAGCCTCTCTTGCTGGGAAAGAGAGAAGAGGGAGCTCAGGGGGATGAATTGCAGCCCCAGGCGCCTGCCCCTTCCTTCACTATCCATTCTAAATCCCTCGCTCTCAAGTATCACCTTTTGGTGGCTTACCTGGTGGTGTGACCCAGCCTCTCAATCCTGAAGGTTCTCTGGCTCTGATAACATGCCCTGCTCAGCCCAAGAGGACCACACTCGGTATCGCCAGGCACAGGTGAGGGAGGAACAAACAGCCCACACCCATAATGCCCGCTGTCACCCTCCCTGCAAGTGGGCTCCTCTGATCTCCTTGAGCAGCATTGTCTGTCCCACTGTTGGGCACGTTTTTTTACTTCCCTGGTGACAGAAATCATTTTTATATCATTATTATTACCTTGAAGCTTCTACCTCAACTAGTATGGTGTCTTACGAATAGCAGATGTTCAGAATATAGGTTTTTTAAGTTTATTTATTTATTTTGAGAGATAAAGAGAGCAGGGAAGGGGAAGAGGAAGAGAGAGAAGGAGAGAGAGAATCCCAGGCAGGCTTCACAGCGTCAGCGCAGTGCCCTTCAAGGGGCTCAATCTCACGAACCATGAGATCACGACCTGGGCCAAAATCAAGTATCTGATGCTTAACCAACTGTGCCATCCAGGTGCCCCCAGTAAATAGTTTTTGACTGATAAGTTCACAGTATGTAATCTAAAGGTATTTTACAATCTATGAGCTCTTCAAGTGATTTACTGACTGATGATATTTATAATAAAACAACGTACATATTTTTGTTTCTAGCATAAACAAAAACCATTTGGCTACTTGTAAATTACACATCACCTTTTTTGAGAACATTCAAATTTGAATGAGAACTCTGTGGAGGTTCCTCAAAAACTAAAATTATAACTATAATGCAGCAATTGCACCATTAGATATTTACCCAAAGGATACAAAACTACAGATTTGAAGGGGTACATGTACCCCAATGTTTATAGCAGCAATATCAACAATAGCCAAACTACGGGGAGAGCCCAAATTCCATTAACTGATGAATGGATAAAAGTATGTTTGTGTGTATATATATATATATATATATATATATAAATGTATGTATGTATGTATGTATGTATATGTGTGTATGTGTATGTGTGTGTGCATATATATATATATATATATATATATATATATATATATATATATACTGGAACATTACTCAACCATCAAAAAGAATGAAATCTTGCCATTTGCAATGACATGGATAGAGCTAGAATGTCTTACGCTAAGTGAAATAAGTCAGAGAAAGACAAGTACCATATGATTTCACTCATATGTGGCATTTCAGAAACAAAACAGGTGGACATATGGGAAAAGGGGGAGGGCAAAGAGAGAAGAGAGGAAAACAAACCACAAAAAACTCTTAATGAAAGAGAACAAACTGTGGGTTGATGGAGGTGGCTGGGGGTTGGGGTAGATGGGCAAAGGGTATTAAGGAGGGCACATGATGTGATAAGCACTGGGTGTTATATGTAAGTGATAATTCACTGAATTCTACTCTTGACACTAATGTTACACTAACTAAATATTAAATTTTAAAAAGGAAGAAAAAAGTAAAAAGTAAAAATAATAAAGTCTAACGAAAAGACGGAAAACAAAACAAAACAAAGAAAATCTTGAATGAGTTGTAGGATGTGATGATATTCAACAGTGTGTGAACACGTGTGGGAGTGAGTTTGACTATGAAAGAATATTAGAGAAATAGTTGAAAATCAGGGTGTAGACATCAAGGTCACTATGCCCACTCGAGGTCAGATACTCCATAAGAGTTCACCAGCCTTCTTACCCCATGCCCACCACAAGGTACTGTGCTATGCATTTCCATGCCTTGCTCCAAAACCATCAGAGATATGGGCTGTTTGGTCATTTGTCCATACTCTCCTCCGTTATTTGCTCAATATGTGTGGAATGAATGAGTGGATTCATGGTGGAAATGGGGGCAGGAATGCACAGAAATCACTTGATGTGTTGGGGGCATCTGGGTGGCTCAGATGGTTGAGAGTCCGACTTTGGCTCAGATCACGATCTCACAGTTCATGGGTTCGAGCCCCGTGTCAGGGCCTGTGCTGGCAGCTCACAGCCTAAAGCTTGCTTCTGATTCTGTGTGTCCCTCTCTCTCTGCCCATCCCCTGCTCATGATCTGTCTCTCTCTGTCTCTCAAAAATAAATAAAAGTTAAAAAAAAAAACTTTAAAAAAAGAGAAAAAGAAATCACTTGATGTGTGAAATGAGCCCCACATGACGAACTACAGGGATGATGGTGATTAGATCTAGTTTTCACATAATGTCAGATGTGAGGAACATCCTTTCTCTGAGGCTCCATTTCCTCATCTGTTAAATAACACTGACGGGGGGAAAAAGCTGTTTTGGTCAAGAAAAAAAGATACGTAAAGAACCTAGGGCCCTACCCAGATCAAAGGTGATATCCCACATGTGGCATTTTCTATTATTCCATGGGTAATTCAGATGTTTTCAAGCCCAAGACAAATGTATGTAAGGTCTCTTTGGAACACACACATGCAAAGAAAGGAAATCTAGATCTCTTCTCTACACAATATGTATATATATTCAGGGTTTCAGGTGGGAAGGGTTACTGTTCTTAAAGTTCTTTCAAGGCTAGTGTCTGAGTTCCTTGTCAATGCTATAAACGCTCTGCACTGACCATGTAGGATTCTCGCTTTCTCCCTCTGCCCCTAGTTCCCACTCGCATACCCTCTCTCTCTTAAAAAAATTTTTCTTAATTAAAAAAAAAACATCCTACCATTATCATGGGTCCAGAGAACCCCGTACCAACACTGGGAAAATTCCCAGATTCCTTGACACAGTAACTACACATCCAGGAATTTATCCTGAAGAAACAATCAAAACAATGCAAAAAATACTCAAAGCCACTCATCATGTCATCCTAACAAGCAAAACATAGTTTTTATGTCCAAAAACTGGGGATTGCTTTAATAAATTGAGGGGCATACTGGATTTTAGGGTTTTTACAGAATATTTCATGACATGAGAATACACACATGATATATTAAATGTTACAATCCTGGCTTTTAATTAACATCTAAATAACACATACTGAAAATTACTTCAGAGTGTACAATATAAAATTCATGGTCAAATCAAATGTCTGTGTTCTGAGGATCAGGAACAACTTTTTTTTTAAGTTTATTTATATAGTTTTGAGAGAGAGGACGTGTACTCACATGAACAAGAGAGGAGAAGAGAGAGAGGGATAGAGAAAATCCCAAGCAGACTCTCCATTGTCAGCACAGAGCCTGACGCAATGCTCAGTCCCACGAATCAAGAGATCATGACCTGAGCAGAAATCAAATATCGGTGCTTAGCTAACTGAGCCACCCAGGCACCCCAGGAACTTTTTAGATGCTCATGCCAGTCTGTTTCTCTCTGAACACCTGAAAAAAAGAATTCAGTTCCATGTCCATGGAGTCAATAAACGAGGCTTCCCCCAAGTATTGCTTTAGCTCAACTGTTTCCAACAATCTATCAAAAATGCGGAACGTTCCTTCACACAGAGACAGAGTGAGCTGGTTTTCTAGCCAAAAGATTTCTCTGCAGCGTGACACTATCAGTCAGTTGAAACCTGGCCTGGGGAGGATGGAATTCTACACTATCTGAGAAACTGATACTTTTATTTATAGTTAACATTCACACGAGGCTGATAATCCAGAATTTGTTCCTACCATATCGATTTTTTTAACATGAGTTCATTATATATTGCTATTGTCGTCTCCTGTCCTCAGCTCAATTCATATTTATTACACAGAAGGCAGTGAAATGATTGGAATTCCAGATCGTGGCAATCCTCCCACCAAGTAACACCTCGAATTTCTCATCTGTCAAAGACGGTGCTGGATGGATAGATTTGAGGGACTTGCCACCACTGTCATCCTGTGATTCTATGACCTTCGCCACAGCTTATCTATGTTAGGTAGGAAACAGACCTGCGCAAATATGGAACCGCTCATAAGAAATTTTGCGACAAATCCAAAGGAATCCCATCAGTAGGTCAACACACACTTGATGTGTCCTTTGGTCTCTATGTTAGTTTGATGTGTTTTGTCACTGGGAATTTCTCAGAGGTATCACTGGTCTCATTGGACTAAAATCAAAGTATCGGCAGGGTTGTATTCCTTTTCTGGAGACTTTAGGGGAAAATATATTTTCTTCCCCATTCCTGCTAATGGATGCTACACACATTCCTAAGCTCATGGTCCTTTCCCTCTGTCATCAGGGCCGGTAGAAGAAGGCATTGAAGTCTCTCACATTGCATCCTTCTGACCTCCAGTTCTGCCTTCTTCTGCTGCTTTTAAGAATGCTTGTGTTTTCAGTTTGAAGGCGGGGTCTGCAAATGCTTTCAGTCCGCAGACTACTAGGAAAAGCCCTGTATTTTGACTCTCCCACTCACTCCTGATAAAAAAAAACAACCCTCCAAACAGTTCTTGAAACTGCCCTGCAAAAACTTGGGCAGAACCTGAATGTCCAACTTTTGGAAGAAGGTTGAGATACTTATGTTATAACACTATCATGGCAACAATAATAGTATAAATTTTCATGAAGAATTACTGATAACATGGTGAGATACTGTGATATAATATGGGTATGTTCTCAGTAAAATGTCCAAAAGACATGAAAAAGCAGTCAAAATTTACAAGGGCTTTCCATTGAATGATGAATTGAATGTTTTTCCTTTAGCTTGTTTTACTGTATTTTCTAGGAATTCCCACAACTTTATATATTATTTTTATATACAGAAATGAAAACGACTCAATAAAATTTTTGCTTTTACTTAAAAAAAAAAAAGAATTCTTCTGATTTCATTGCACCCCCTCGGAAAATCCAGAGTAATCTGAAGGTTTATGAAGCAGCTCATCAAGATTTAGGACAGAAGCCAACAGAATCCAAACTACTAAAAGGTAATTCATGGTTCACTAGTTAGTCTCACTTAAACAATCAGTCCAATTTAGCAGTAAATTAACTATCCAAGTTTGTGCTTTGATTTAGCTGAAGGACATATGCAAAATCTACATAAAATATAACAGAGTTCACAAAAATGTTAGGTAGCCTAAGAATCAATTCATCTGCTTATCTCGTGCCCCTTAAACTAATTCACCCAAGAGACTATTAACTGATATTTGGTGATATGAATCACATAACTTGCAGCTAACGTTGACTTTTAACTGGATAAGCAAGCCAAGAGCTAAATCATTATCCCAATTTTGAAGGTTTTCATTTTAAGCTTCCAACTTAAATTTGCAATTGATTGAAGAGTTCTTGAAACTGAAATGTTTTTTTTTTTTAATGCACACACATTAGCTGGTGGTAAAATAACAAAAATAGATGCAAAAAAATGGTGTCCGCCTTATTTTAGCTATTGCTTTGTTCTCCTTTAAAGAATATATATTCACAACAGATACTTGCTATTTAAATTAAAGTATTTGCGTAAATACTCTACCATATGGTCTCAGTTACATTTGCACTATTCTGCCAACATGTATTATCTCATTCGCTCGAGGAGAAAGAACTCAGTAGATTAAGTAAGAAAATAGCACAAAATGGAAAGTCATACTTCTGGCTCTGTGCCAGGCTAATCCTACTTACCTGTGCACCTGCTGCTCTGCCAGAGATCTGGGCTGTCTTGATTCTAGCGTACCCCCTAAGCCTGGATATGATGTCAAGTACCTTTCACCAGAAGCTGTATTGCTTCTGCGCTGATTGTAAACAAGGTTATACCTGAACATTGGAGTTTTCCAGGTAACGAGGATATTCATGTATCCATTTGGCAAGTGACTTCTCACCATGGGTGACATTGAAAATGCCTTTCCAGGGGCTCCTGGTGGGCTTGGTCAGTTAAGCATCCCACTCTTGATTTCAGTTCATGAATCTCACAGTTTATGAGTTCAAGCCCCGAGTCAGACTCTGTGCTGACTGACAGTGGGGAGCCTGCTTGCCTACTTGGGATTCTCTCTCTCTCTCTCTCTGCCCCTCCCCTGCTCTCTGTCCCTCCCCTGCTCGCTTGCCCTCTCTTGCTCTCTCTCTCTCTCAAAATAAACGAAAAAAAAACTTTTAAAAAAGTGTCTTTCCCTGTCAGAAGTCTCAGAGGAATGGGACTTTCATAGGCATGAAATTTAACCCCTAGAGGTAAAAATCCAGGCACCAATATTGATAGGCAGTTCCTCAGATAAGGCAAGTCACTCTCCCAAAGTTATATTGCCACTAAGTGATAGAGACAAACTTTGACCTTGGGCAGCCTGACTCCCATGGGATTAGCCATTACTCATACCTTCCCCTGCGTCGTTCTGTGGCCTCCTAAGCCACAGGGATCATGGTCATGTGTGCATATACCCTAAAATAAGTCTACCTCTATTGTCCGTGATTGGG
The DNA here is from genome assembly GCA_004023845.1 of Helogale parvula. Classification (NCBI taxonomy): domain Eukaryota; kingdom Metazoa; phylum Chordata; class Mammalia; order Carnivora; family Herpestidae; genus Helogale; species Helogale parvula. Next base: position 2,902 of record PJEM01010765.1, on the reverse strand, counting down.
CTGGTCAGGATAGAAGAACACACTGTACCCTGTGCTTGATGATATCTTGGGATGCCATAGAGAGTCCAATAGCAGACTGACTCCAGCTCAAAGGATCTCAAAGAGTTGCATATGTCCCTAGAATTTCCAAGCCACACTTAGGTAAACCAGCCAGCGAGGCAGCTCCAGAGGCCTTTCACATTCATTAGGATGATGCAGGAAAGAGAAACAAAATCCCACTTAAAAAAAAACACACTGGGTTTGCCCAGGGTGACCCCACTCAGGGAAATGTCCTAGATGCTAAGCACATAGAGCCAACATCTTTTCATACTGGACAGACTTTAAGAAGGATGGAATAAAAGAATCAAGATGGTCAGCCTCCATAGCTTCTCTTGCCTTCCAAGCTGAGTGGCCGTTTACAGATTGTTAAAGTTACCAAGACTATGCAAACGTCCATGTAGAAACATAGTTTTCAAATTCCTGAAGATCTAGTATAGCTTTATATCAACAGTGATTTGTCCTTATGACAGAATGGCATTCAAGGACATATGGTTGCCACCTAGCTCTGCCAGAAAGCCCATTCATTTCTTCAGGCAATTTTTTAAACGTTTCTTTATTTTTGACAGAGAGAGAGCACTCAAGGGAGAGAGAGAGCTGGGGAGGGGCAGAGAGAGAGGGAGACAGAGGATCTGAAGCAGGCTCTGCACTGAGAGCAGAGAGCCCGATGTGGGGCTTTAACTCACAAACCATAAGATTACGACTTGAGCCGAAGTCAGGTGCTTAACTGACTGAGCCACCCAGGTGCCCCTTTTCAGGCACTCTTAATTTAATACCGCCTATGGGGGAAGTAGTCTGTCAGTGCTGATATTACTGCTGTGAAATGTATAGGCTGGTCCCTGATGGGATAACACTTATATTGTAGTTGGGGAAGTAGACAAAGAAATTTACCAGCCAGGCAAGCAATGAAAAAAATACATAAGGGGCACCTGGCTGGCTCAGTTAGTTAAGCGTCCAAGTCTTGATTTCAGCTCAGGTCATGATCTCATGGCTTGAGGGGGCCAGGGTTGCAGGGAGGGAGGGGTGTGTTGAGCTGTCAGCACAGAGCCTGCTTGGGATTCTCTATCTCCCTCCTCCTACTCATGCTCACTCTCTCTCCTAAAATAAAAAAATAAATAAACATTTAAAAAATATATAAAATACTTATTCAGTAAGTAAATCCACTGTGTGCTGAATAGAGAACAATTAGGTACAGTTTTAGGAAGTAAGGTCAAAGGATTTATTTTTGAGAGACAGAGAGGCAGAGCATGAACAGGGGAGGGGCAGAGAGAGGGAGATACAGAATCCAAAGCAGGTTTCAGGCTCCCAGCTGTTAACCCAGAAACTGACATGGGGCTCGAACTCACGAACCGTGAGATCATGACCTGAGCCGAAGTTGGCCACTCACCCAAACTGAGCCATGCAAGTGCCCTGAGATAGAGTCAGGTTTTGAAGAAATGGGAGAAGAGCATCCGGGGAGAATAAGAGAATGTAAAGATGGTCAGCTATGGAGGCTGACCATCTTGATTCTCTTATTCTCTTTACATCTTATTCACTTTACATCCCTCGTGCAAAATCAGACACCGTTTTCCACTGTGACTGTCCCATGGTCTTCCATGAAGGAAGAATAAATAGTAGGCAAAATGGCACTTGAAAATGACCTTTCTGAGATCTCAGTCCATAACTTTGATATATACAATGTGACTCCATGAGGAAGACAGTTCCATATAATGTGAAGACCTGAACATCTTTAAAGCCCAGCTTCTGGCCTGCGCCCTGCCCTTCTCAGGGTATATGCCCCGGTTACCTGGGCCTCCAGTCGCTTAACCGGTCTGGGCTTCTATAAACTGCAGGCATCGGATTATAAAGTCCCTTTCATCACTCACGTAGCTTGTAATTAACTGGCAATTGCAAGCTTGTTCCATCCCTTAATCTTTTTTTATTCTATCACATAAAACATGCTTTATTATATAGTTTTATTTCACATTATTGGCTTTTAAGAGCTTACCCTTGTGGTTTTCCAAATGGATACAATAGGGCACCATTCCAAATGGTCCTTCACCCCAACCATCTCGACTAAGAAAATGATTCTTCCATAAATGTCCTACCTTACACTTGCCTGGTATAATTTGTCCTTAATAGTGAGCTGACCTCCCGTTTCCCGTATCTTTAATTCCATCATTTTCTGTCTCCAGTTCTGTTCATGCCTGCTCATAATGTCTCCTTGAGAATCTCTTTTTAACATCATGGTCCTTTCTCTCCAGGTAGACTGGACCACCTGTTTCTAGCAAACTCCAGGGAAGCTGATTCCAGACCTGGTCAAACAGCTCACTACATGGGCACGGGGGCTTCTCTGAAAAATTTAAAGGCAATTTCCACGAACATGTTCTAATTCCCACGGAATGACTCAAGAGTTCCAAGTCCCGGCAACCTTTTGTCCTACAGAAAAGCAAATCTTATCATTCTATTTATATCAAGTCAAAACCAGGTAAACTCTAGCTGCGGTGTTAGAAGTCAGGAGAGTAGTTACTTGTGGGGAGGTAGAAGGCGTAGTTATTGGAAAGGGGCATAAATTGGGCTTCTGGGTTCCAGTAATGTTCCATGGTTTGACCTGAGGGGTATTTACTGGCATATCTACTTTGATAACTCACTTGTGATTTTTATACTGCCTTGTATGTGTGTTGTATTTTAAAGTTCATTCGTAAAGAAGCCAAAACTGGGGCGCCTGGGTGGCTCAGTCAGTTAAGCCTCCGACTTCGGCTCAGGTCAGATCTCACGTTCGTGGGTTCGAGCCCCGCGTCAGGCTCTGTGCTGACAGCTAGCTCAGAGCCTGGAGCCTGCTTCTGGTTCTGTGTCTCCTTCTCTCTCTGCCCCCCCCCCCCCCCCC
>PJEM01010764.1:0-59486 GCA_004023845.1 Helogale parvula | reverse complement strand
TCTTAACCAACTGAGCCACCCAGGTGCCCCCGTACATTGTGGGATTTTCTTTAGCACCAAAACCCAGAAAGCACACATACTTCACCAGCTCTTTTCTTCCCCATACCTCCCTCCAAACTCCAGATACAAGTGACACTCTTCACCCAACATTTAGTGGTGGATGGATCTGTGCGTACTCGTGTGTGTGTGTGTGTGTGTGTGTGTGTGCGCTCACGCGAGGAGAGAAGCAGCCTTTCATGTAGGTTGAAACTAAGGTGAACGCATGACCTCAACCAAAGAGCACGAACAGTACTAAGTGTGGGCAGTGTCCACCCGCAGGCCCCCCAGCAAGACCAGGGGAGACGTGAAGGGGGAGGAGCCAGCTGGCTGTGTGCTGAGTCCATGGTGGGGGCTGAGACCGGGGAAGGGGCCGAGGGGCTGGGGTACTCACACTCGCACTCAGCTCCTGCATCCTCATCATGGCGGCAGTTGAAAACATCATCTTCCGCTTCACACTGAGACAGGCTCTTCTCCGTCCCATTGCATCCGACCATTTGGAGGAGGACTTTTTGGTCCTTTGGTGTCACTGGTCCGAATAGAGTGCCCGTGATTGTCATCTTGGCGGGTCCGCAGCCCAGCTCTCGGCACAGCACGGTCACGTCATTCATGTCCCAGCCGTCATCACACACAGTGCCCCACTGGCTGCCATACCGCACCTCCACGCGCCCTTTGCAGCGGTGGTCACCTCCCACCAGCCGCACTCCGGACAAAGATCCTGCAAAAGAACGGGAGCTTGGCTGGGCATCCGAGGGGCCCAGAGAGACCGCAGGCACCTCGGAAACCTTCCATCACTACAGAGGGGCCTTTGGAAAGGTGGGGGCGGGGAAAGGGAAAGGGCTGGGGAGGGGCTTCAGGACCTCATCCCTGAGCTCCAACTCAGCTCCACTGTGAATTTACCCTGCCAAGAAACTCCGCTGCAGAGACACCTGCAAATTCATGCCCACGCGGTCAGATGATGGAAGCCCAGGTCAGAACACACAGGTAGAGGTGCTCTCTGTTGAATTCTCTTTTCCTGACCCTGTCTCTCCCCATGGCCACCAGATGAGGCAGGCTGTTTAGATATAATTTGGGCTGAACACGCTGACTCTCTCTCTCCAAATATCAACCGTTTCCCCTACCTCGCTGCTCCCCATGACATCGTCCCGTGTCCGAGAACGCAGCTCAGAGGAATGCAGAGAGCAGTGGGCAAAGGACCAGAGCCTTTGCACATCTGAGCCTCAATCATTAGTCCAGAGGGTTCCAGCAGCCATGGTAGGAGACAGCCTCCCCAGAGCCTCCAGATAATTTCGGAGGAATCCAGGACCTGTTTCAGCTACAGCTCTGAGGGTGGAAAAAATTAACTGAAATCCTCTGCCTTGTCCAGCAAGACACAGACGTAGAGTGGAGATGGCTGTGGGGACAGCAGAGAAGAGCGTATCACACACCACAGTTTTGCCAAGCACCTACTACGTTCCAGGTATTGATTTGTGAACTCAAAGAACAGTGACACACAAGACAGTCCACACCGCTGCCCTCAAGGAGATTGTATTTAAGAGATCTAAGCAACCCCAGCAGGTCTCCCCCAGCACCCAAGTGACAGCGGGACACAGAAGAGCCAAGTCGGCCACGCCTCCACAGGGTGGGGCACTTGACCTAGACAGGTCTGGGGCACCTGCAGGACCACACGTGCCTGCTGGTCGGTGACCATCCGGGATGCCAACAGCATCACCTGTGACCACGCGGGACACGTGGGTGACTCAGCACCTGCAGGAATGGAACATGACCCTGAAGGAGATCTCCCACCACCCTCTACACCTGCAACCAACCCCAGAAGTGGCTGCGTGAGAAAGTGCTGACGTGGCTGGTTTTGGAGGTTGACATTTGGTTTGTTCATTTGTTTTTGGGTCTCCCTTTCTTTCTATGTCTCTCGAGGGAAGCAGGATGAGGAATGGAGGCTAGAGCCAGAAATAAAAATGTATCTATGAAAAACTAAGAAAGGTTTCCATTCTTGAACACCTAAGTTCAGTCTATCAATATAACTGAGGAGGAGTCACCCAGAAATAGCATTTCATTGCAAGAGTAGCGTTTAAACAGGCATTACTGCATCCTCCAGGAAATACTAGCTGCACACGTTATCCGATTTTTGAATTGTAAAATTCTGGCTCTCAATGAGTTTTCCTTCCCATGGAAAGGAGGATTAGAACACCTTTTCGGAAAGAAAGAAATAGTATTCATGTCAAAGAGACTCAACTGAGAAGGGATTTGGAAACCAGAGAGAAGGGGGGCAGCTGCGCCCCAGGCCGTGTCCCCAGCCTGCTGAGTTGGCTGATGGCCCCAGAGCGGAGCCCGGGAGAGGAGGAGCCTCCTGGGCCGTGGGCTGTAGATCAGTGGTCCCTGTGTCAGCAGTGAAGACAGCCCTGACACCACAGCAAAAAGCCCACATAATCTGAGTGTCGGGCTGAGAACCCCAGGTGGCACTCCCGAAGGAATCAAACTTCGCCCTGCAGGCGTGGGACCCCCAAGTCCACAGCAGGGTTTGCGGCTGCCCCGCTCTGGTAGAGCCTCTACTGTCAACAGAAAGAAGACCGACAGGGTAACACCTAAGGAGCAGAGTCCACGACCACGCCCCTGGGGGCGGAGCATCACAGTCTTCCTCTCCACAGACCCACTCTCCATGCAGCGTGTGTCTTGCCTAAGGGCCCCTCACCCAAGTGGCCGGTGGAGGCGGAAATCCTGTTCGCCTGCCGCTGGTCAAGCCACATGCCACATACAAGTAGAAGCATTTCTAGTTCCAAGGTGCCACGCAGGCTGGCGCAGGGACCTGGAAATGGCGGAGCCCAGCAGGGCAAGAGGAAGCTTTTCACTACTTCCCACAAGGGGGTGAGGTGACTTCCGAGCCCCAAGCAAAGCCATCTGCTGCTTGGAGGTGCCCAAGAGGCTTGGGCCACAGAAGCCAAGTGGGAGGGAATGCCCTTTGGGAAATGCCCCCCAAATCCTTTCCAGGTTCTGGAGGTGGAACCCGCCCACATGAGACTGAGTGGGAGGACTGAGACCCTGGGAGGGAAGTGTGCCGGGGCTGGGTTGAGTAGAGCCTCTCTTCATGCGCACAGGAGGCTTCACAGTTTCCTTCCCAGGGGCTTGAAGGCCTCCCGCTCAAGGACCCCCAAAATATCTTACCTAAAATGCCGGGTCTGATGCAAATGGCTGAGGAGACAAGAAAGAAGTGAGTGAGATCATACAGTCCATTTCCAAGGCTTTGTTCAAAGAACACAACTCTCTAGAGAATTTCTGCCAGACTTTGTGGGGCTGCTAAAGTGTGGGTGCAGAGCCTCCCAAGGCAGTCCCGTGGGGACGCCCTCCCGCAAGGACACTGGACACGGGCCGGGAACCACAAAGACGAATTCTGTCACAGCCCATGATGCTCCCTGTGCGTGCGACGTTGGCCCTGCCCCAGAGGCGGTGGGTGTGCAGCCTCTGGGCTCCCCAAGAAGCCATGTCACAGGGCACCAGAATGGGGTCTGGTGCAGAAGAGTGACCCCACCACGACGGCTCAGAGAGGGGCAAGTGGGAGGGGTCGTCCATGTTCGCTGGCGCTGCATCCGGATCACAGCCAACCTGCTCTCTCTGTAAAGGTCCAGATGGTCAATAACTCGGGCTTTGTAGCCACATGGTCTCTGTCACCCTGCCCAACTCTGTCACTGCTCAGCCACCGTGTCTGTGAGCACGGACGAGCACGGCCATGCTGCAACCAAGTTTATAGACACTGAGATTTAGATTTCTGTGCACAAACTACTCTTCTTCTTGTGACTTTTCCCCACCGTTTAAAAATGTAAACACCGACCTTAGCTTCGAGGCTGTAGTTTGCTGGCCTCTGATCCGCAGGTCAGAAAGCGGCTCTGAATTTGGTTCCAAACCCCCAGCCTCAAGTACCAGCATGTCTTGGGACATCATAGTTTCCTCCTACAGGACCTCTGGGTGGCCGGGCTCCTCCATGCATTATTTTTTTTCAATGTTTTTTATTTATTTTTGATACAGAGACAGAGCATGAGAGGGGGAGGGGCTGAGAGAGAAGGAGACACAGAACTGGAAGCAGGCTCCAGGCTCTGAGCTGGGGCTCGAACCCACAAACATGAGATCTGACCTGAGCCGAAGTTGGAGGCTTACCCGACTGAGCCACCCAGGCACCCCTCCTCCATGCATCAGGCTCCCTTCTAATGCTGCTGAGAGTCCTGAACCCCATGCCCACCTGGGGTCTCTGAGTGGTCCCCAAGGCCCTAGGCATTCTGAACTGCAGAACAGTTTTGCCCCCCGCCCCCAGCCTCTTGTGGGATATTTGTGAAGGAGCTAATATCTTTGGTCTAGAGCCTTTCAGGAAGATCCAAGAATTTCAGTGGCTTGTTCTGGAATATTTTCCAAATTAATTTCTTAACAACCCTAAGCCCGTAATCTTCAGAATGTGTCCACTTGTCTGCAGCTGCCTAAAACTCCAGGTTCTGGAGTGCCTGGGTGGCTCAGTCGGTCTGACTTCAGCTCAGGTCATGATCTTATAGTTCGGGGGTTCGAGCCCCATGTTGGGCTCTGTGCTGACAGCTCAGAGCCTGGAGCCTGCTTCAGATTCTGTGTCTCCCTCCTCCCTCCTCCTCTCTGATCATGATCTCTATCTCTCTTTCCCTAAAAAATAAACATTAAAAAAAATTTTTATAAACCTCCAGGTTCTGTCACTCATACCCCCCCACGTCTCCAGTAAAGAGCACAAAGCACGTGCACACAGAGAGGAACCTGAGTGTGTCGACCCTGACGTGCAGGTGTGAGAGCCACAGAGCCCTGGAGCAGACCGTGGCGACCCAGGCCCGGACGCTTCGCCAAGGAGGCGGGGCCGAAGGAAGCGGGAGGAGGGGCTAGGACACGTGTGAAGGGCAGGGCCAGCCGGCAGGTGGTAAGGGGACGTGCTGGTGCTCAGGAGTGCGGCCAGCACCCTGCAGACGGCACATAAATGCCCGGCTGAGAGCCCAGCGCAGGCTCTAGTGATGCATCAGGACATCGAGACAGTAAAAACGTGGATGTGACCGGGACGCCTGGAGGCTCAGTCGGCTGGGCTTTCCGACTCATGATTTCAGCTCAGGTCATGATCTCGCCGTTCAAGAGTTCGAGCCCTGCATCGGAGTGGAGCTGCTTGAGATTCTCTCTCTCTCTCTCTCTCAAAATAAATAAATAAGACTTAAAACTGGACGTGATTAACTAAGGAAGGGAGCGAGTACACCTTGTTGGATGCCCCAAGCTCATTATCTCGTGAAAAGTCTCCCATGGGCCTCTAAAGAGCATAACATTCTCTTCATTTCCTAGATGAAAACAGGATCCCAGAGAGACAGGGTAACTGAACAATTCAGACAGCTAAGAAATCAAAGAACGAAAATTGAAACTCGGGTCCCTTTGACTCCAAAACCCCGTTTACTGTAAATTAATCTGGATGGTAAGAAACTGGGAAAAACTGCATGAGACACTTTTTGGGGGAAACTGGACAGCAGGGCAGTGGAAGGGGTTTGTCCTATGGATCTACTTCCTCTTCTTCCTCCACCTGCTGCTGCTCGCGGTTCACTCACCGTTTTTAACAAGAGCACCTTTGTGCCCCTCTGCATCAGCACTCCTGTGTCCCTTGGGTAAATTCCTAGCAGTGCTATTGCTGGGTCCTGAGAGACTCTTGAATACTGAGCACAAACTGAGGGCTGATGGGGGAGGGGGCGAGGGGAAGGGGGTGACAGGCATGGAGGAGGGCCCTTGTCGGGATGAGCACTGGGTGTTCTATGGAAACCAACTTGACAATAAACTATATTTAAAAAATAAAAATAAAAAAAGAGTACCTTTAGGGAAATTAATGTAAAAGAGGAGATGGGAGAGACTTATGAATTTGTCAGGGCAAAGAGAAAGAAATAGAAAAAAAATTTGGTGCTCACAGGGGATGATAAACTGGGTGTGGACTAAGCGGCTTTGGGTTCAGAGCTTCGCCAGACACAGAAAGGGCAGGAGAGCAGGAGAAGCTGCCCCTTGAAAGGGAGTGGGACCGGCTGGGTGGGGGGCGCGATCTCTTGATTGCGGTTCCGGGGGCCTGAAGCCACGGCCAGCAGCAGCCCAGGTACTCACCGAGGACCAGGGAGAAGAGCAGAGCCATGGGCCGGGCTCCTGGAGGGGCTGAGCTGGAATCCGAGGCTGGGCGAGGCCCCAGAGCAGCGATGGTCCGCTCTGGCCACAGAGCACCCCACGACGGAGGTTGAGGTCCGGTCTGCAGCAGGCCCGGTGTCAGAGGACTAGAAGCCAATGGGCTCAGGGGGCGGAGCTGGAGGAGCTGGCCTTGCTGAGCTCAGCGGATCCCGGGAGGAAGGGAGAAGGCCAGAATTGGCAGAGAGATGGCAAAAACAGAAGGAAACTACAGAACCCCCGAGCTGCCCTGACTTGGTTCTGCTGTAACCTCAGCTCCATCCTCCTCTGCGCCAGGCCCTTCCTGGCGTACACAGCTCCCCGAGGGAAAGTGGGGACCAAGAATGGGGCCATTTCATCTTCTAAGATCAGGCAACCCTTGGCCTCCGTGTGGGGTTCGTGGGGGCAATAGACCGACTTGGATTCCTTCACCAAGATGGAGGCCCGGGAGAGTAGAGAAGGAGACTACAGAGTAAGTCCAGACATGCCCTTGGAGGTACCATGACCCAGAGTCAAGGCGTCGATCTCTGAATCTAAGGCCTCTTTTCCCTCAAACCAGCTTTTCCAGCGCAAAGTAGAGGGCTTGGGACACGGATCTGCTCTTCTTCCGTGCTCGTCCTGGTTGATGCCCATCTTTGGAAGCTGAGCAGAGAGAGGTAATGCAATCAAGTCATTCCTAGGACCAGGATGTGATAGACAACAGTTGAGCAGCGAGACCCCCACTCTTCCCAGCCCCCCCCCCACCTTGCTGTAACACACAGCTGTGCGTGCAGCTATTCAATGCCAGACTACGGAGTGCTCGGCCACCCAGGCCGGCGCCACTCTTGTTCCACAAGGAAACACCTACGCTTCTCTGTGGGGTTCAGGTCACCCTGCACAAGGCTCGGTTCGCTACGGGCTCCCCTTTCTGATCCTGCATTTCTTCGCTTAGTGGTCACCGTGTGCGGTAAAGAGTTCTGGGCAGCATGAGAGCCGCATGAATGGGACCGAGCGGGGAAGACACTCATGGAGGACACGGCTCTGCAGCTGTGACAGTTGACGGAGTGAAGCGAACGACACTCTGGGAGCAAGCAGAGGACACGGTCACTTCCACTTGGGGCTAATGAGGGACTTCACGGAGGTGATGACTCTTGAGCAGGAGCTAAAGGGCAAGGGGCCGGAGAACAGGCGGGAGCGGCTGCGCTCTGCACGTGCGGACAGAACAGCCATGTACCCGAGCCACGCGGGCTGGTCCGGAAGGGCTGGGTCTCGGCCCGCTTGGTGGGCAGGTGCCTGGGAAACTGGCAATAAAGGGTAGGCGTAGTCTGTTACAAACGGGCCCATAAATGCTAATTACTCCCTCCCTCACTCTCCACATTTTGAAACGACGCCATAGCAGACCCAGAATGCAGCATCAGCTTTCCTGTCCATGGCTCTCCGTCAGGCTGTGACGGGGATCCCAGGTCTTGTGCGTCCACCTTCACCTTCAGGAGGCGCACCTGCCCCACCGAGTGTACATGGGGGGAAGGCCCATGAGCCCACCGACGAGCAGGGGCTCAGGGCTCTGGGTGCAGAGATATTTCTCCCCCATCTTGTGGGACACTGGGTGAAAGAAAAGAGGAAAAATTAAGACGAAAGCTTTCTTGCCAATTTAATAGTTCACTAGCAGAGTCAGGAAAGTGAAGAAAGGAAAGAAAGGCCATCAGGGAGCCACCATGTGATGTGACGCATGTGGCACTCGTGCTCTGACCACAGCAGCGGGGGCAGCGGGAAGTGTGGCCCGAGGGAGACTCCCACAGAGACACCAGTCCAGGGGGAGCCGGCGAGAGCTGTTGAGCAAGGGGAGGGCTACGAGAGAGAATTAATCATAGAATCTATAAGGCTTTGTTATTTGAATGTTGGTGGCTTAAGGTGATTCTCAGATTTCTGGAAGGGAAAAATGTGACGGAGCGTGAAAACACCGATAAATGTCAGCACCTGTCAGTGGAGAGTGGGGGGCGGCGCTCAGTCGCAGTCAGTGTCTTTGGTGCGTTATGGGGTATATCTTGCCTCTGGGGAGCCAAAGAGACTGGACTGGACAGGGGTCCCTGAGAAGTGGTCACAGCTGAAACTATCACGGAGAGGAAGGAGACCCAAATGAGGGTGCGCAGTGGGACTCTCTTCAGCACGTGGCTGGACACCCACATCTGTGAGGGGCACCCCTGTGCCCGGCTGTGAGGCCTTCTCTGCAGCCAGAGGGTCGGGGTGAGGACGTGGGCCTAACAGATCCAGACTTGGAGGCTGGTCAGGAAAGCATGCTGGGAAGTGACCACGCCAAGATTCAGGCCAAGAAAGCAACCCAAGTGGCTCACAAGATGTAGAGGAGTCCAGGAAATGGGCTGAGAAAAAGTGAAAACAGAAATGAGCTGTGGAAAAAGGGATGTCTCTGGGGAGGGGCAGGGAAGGCCGGCATTGGGAGGTCCATGGGATGGGAAGAGGCACTGGAGACTTGAGGGCGGTGTTTAGGGTCTTAGAGGAGAAGCAGACCCAGGCAATGATGAGACCTGAGCCAGCGGACTCGGTGGGAGCGAAGGTGGGCGTTTCAGAGGCTGGACATTTAGGAGATTGAGGAAAGACTGTAGTAAGAGGCTCGTTGGGATGGGGAGGACAGGCTGGGGTGCGGGGGGTGGGGAGGCCCAAAGCTATGTGGACGTAGATCATTGTCTGGGGGAAATCCGTCCATGACACACCTCAGAGCACAGAAGACACTGTCCGGAGAATGCTATCGGCGGGGAGCTGCCTGCTCTGCTGGTTTAGCCTCAAGGCGAAGCCCCTTCTACATGTAACGCGTGTGCCAATTATTAGTGTCTGTGTGTGAGCGGGAAGCCCCTGCCTCGCTCCTCCTCGTATGCCCAGAGTTTGACGTGCAGTAAATGATTGCGGACTCTGTGACTGAACAAGAATGATTGTATCGGCAGCCAGCAAATGTCACGGAACCTTCAGAACCATCAGGAACACATGTCCTTCCTGTTATGTCCACACCACCTTGTATGGGCTAGGGATAGAGGCCAGGGGGTCTCCAGGAGGAAAACTGGCAGGACGTAAGTATTCTGTCCATGTGGGGTTTGCGTGATCAAAGGAAGATCTGAGGAGCTAACAGAGCACAAAGTCTACAGGAATCCACCGCCGTAATGACGGATGGGTTATTTTTCCAGGAGGTCCATCCCACTCAGTCTTTGGAGGACAAGGCTTTCACGTGCACCTCTCTTACTAGGTCTGGCTTCAGGACAGGTGGGACAGAGGCCACGGTGAGGGTCACGGGGGTGTGGTTTCTGGAAGGAGAAGGTAAGGACTGGCATTCTGAGATGGTTGTCCAAATGCCTAGGGTTCTCTTGGGCTGAATTTCCGAAAGTAATTGATCTAGGAAACAGGATCGGGGTGGGCTTGGCTGCTCTCCCTTGTGGACATCTGTAAACATCTGCAAATACCAGCACTGGTCCCCTCTGTTCCTCTCACTTGTTTATCTACCTCCCTCCCCACACAGTGTCCAGGATTGAGAAGGAGCTCAAGACCAGGAATAGATCGAGGACTCGGGGTTGACGGAGGGTCAGCACAGTTCTGGGGCATTTAGAGGGAATTGTTCTGTGAGATTCCCAAAGAGATAGCAAGACCTACGTATGGAAACTACAGGAAAATATGTTTTTGCAACTCATCATGAAAACAGTCTAAAGACAGAATGGATTGTCCCAGAGAACATGAACTATCGATAACTGTAGGTGATCAGTCACATGGCCTGTTAATAGATATTGTTATTGATGGTTTGTTGATCATTATCTTCTTTAATTTTCTAGCATTTTTATGTATTTTTGAGAGACAGAGAGAGAGAGAGTGAGCGAGCAGGAACAGGGGAGGGGTAGGGAGAGAGGCAGATACAGAATCTGAAGCAGCTCCAGGCCCTGAGCTGTCAGCACAGAGCCCAATATGAGGCTCAAACTCATGAACCATGAGATCGTGACCTGAGCCGAAGTTGGATGCTCAACCAACTGAGCCAGCCAGGCGCCCCTATGCTTTTTGATCATTACTAATGATTTTTTTTTTTTTGATCACTAAGTCTCAGGGCTACAAACACATTCTCATCAGGGTCAGGAAAAAGATCCTAAAAGCTTCTTTAAAATCCGGTTAGCAACCTGTCAGTCTGAGAGCCCATGTGCGTGCTGAGGGACAGTCAGGGCACCTGGGCTGTGGTCTCCCTCAGGAGAACAGTGAAGCTGTGGTCACCTGAAAAGAGAAATCCACGAGAGAAGGACCAGAGGTGAAGGTCAGAGGAGTGGGGTCCAAGAGAAAAATCCTTGTAGCTAGGCTGTCCCTATGTGCATCCTGTCCAGCTGTCCGTGTCTGACTGGACCTGGACAGGAAACCTGGCCCTGGCTGTCCTGATGGCCCTGGTGTGCTCTGCCCTCGAACTTGAGCCAGTCTTTTCTCAACTTGCCTGGAACCCTCCTCACAAAGAGGCGTCACAGTGTAGGGGCCAGGACCACGTGATTTGGAGGCAGATGGACCTCAGTACTCTGCTAATTCTTCAGATCTTCCTTTGAAGATCATACAAACCTCACGTGGACTGAATACTTATGTCTTGCCAGTTTTTCTCAGTTTTAACTGAGTTTTAACTCTGCCGGTTAATAGCTGTGTGACCTTGAGCAAGAACACTTTGGCCCTGTGCAAATAGCTTTGTTGGCTAGGGTTTATGCCTTTTTTTGCTAGGATGATCAGTTTTCATTTCTGCCTTTTATTGAATAAATATTTTACTAATTTAATCTTGCTTAATCTGCTTTAATGTTCCTCTTTTAAATGGGAAATAAAAAATGACAGCAAAGCAAGTAGCTGATGGGGTGACATCTCAGATAAGCACTGAGCAGGGAAGGCCACTTTACTTCCTTGTACAAAGTGGCCTTCCTGGGCCCTTTGCTGCCCAATAACTTGTTCCCTGAACATCCCTGATCCTAAACCTAGTTCCTATGAAAGACAGACATTCCCATATTTAAAAGTCCCTTGCCTGGGAGAGCAAGAATAAATAGTCCAGGATAGGGCTGGGGAAAGAAGGCAAGAGGAGTGGTCCAACAAGCCAGCCTTGGACCAGGAATTGTCCCCAGGGTTACTGGTCATCACTGCACCCTGCTGTCCACCCCCCACCCCAGAACATTATGGCTCCGTAACAAGTCACATGCACCGTTTACTGTGCTTCCTACTTAGTTGTGGGGCTGCCACACCATCAAGTGCCAGTTCTTCAAAAGATGAAGATTCATTCACCTGTGTCACCAAGAGAACTAATTCTGGTCAACGGATCCCCTTCTGAGGGTCCACACTATTTCCTGCCCATGAGTTCTGGGTGGAGCCTCAGTTTCCTTTATTTGTTTTCTTACTCTCTAGTTATTTTCTGGAGCATGTCACTTGTTCTCAAAAAGAGGGTGGGAATGAAATGGAGAGTTGACAGTGATCTGGGGGAGAGCTAAGAGCACGGAGAAGGTGAGGAAGGACCAGGAAGAGCAGACTGCAGACATTCTCTGTCACCGCCCTCTTTCAGGGCGGGTAATAAAATATTATTTAATTTTGAACAACAGTGGTGAGAGTGGACATCCCTGTTGTGTTCCTAATATCAGGGGGAAAGCTCTCAGTTTTCCCTTTTGAGGATGATATTAGCAGTAAGTCTTTCATATATGGCTTTTATGATGTTGAGGTATGTTCCTTCAGCCCCTACTTTCTTGAGCATTTTTATCAAGAAAGGATGTTACCTTTTGTCAAGTGCTTTTTCTGCATCTATTGAAATATCATATGGTTCTTATCCTTTCATTTATCAGTGTGATGAAAAAGAAGGAAATCTTGCCATTTGCAGCAATGTGGATGGAACTAGAGTGTATTATGCTAAACAAATAACTGAGAGAAGGAAAAAATATCAAAACTTTTCACTCATATGTGATATTTAAGAAACCCGACAGATAAACATTGGAGAAAGGAAGGAAAAATAAGATAAAAACAGAAAGGGTGACAAATCATAAAAGACTCTTAAATATGGAGAGCAAACTGAGGGTTGATGGAGGGATGTGGGTGGGAGGCAGGGCTAAGTGGGTGATGGGCATTAAGGACACTTGTCATGATGAGCACTGGGTATTGTATGTAAGTGATGAATCACTGGATTCTACTCTTGAAACCGATACTACTCTATTAACTTGAATTTAAATAAATACATTTTAAAAAATGCACTGAGGGGGAAGTCTTGTTAATCTAACTAGAAATATTCACTGATTATCTCTTATGTACCAAGCATGTGTGAGACTCTGGGAGGAGGATAATTATATAAAGACATAAGTGCCATATTAAAAGGCAGTATATTTTTAATGCTACTGTATAAGTGTATCATTTCTAGACTAACACTTTAAATTTATAGTTCCTACTATATTCTTGTGATTATTACAGTATTTATCCTTTCTATTTGGTAAATATGTAAGAGTCACCTTGGAAGTCACCTTGGCATGGCGACCGAGCAGCCATTTTGCTGTGGGTTGGAAAAACACCGTGCACCGACGACCCTGACCCCTCACCTGTAGACCTGGAATGTTCCGCGCCATTTTGAAAACAGCCAGTCATGGAGCCCCAGCTTCCCACCACCCTGACAGAGGAGGCAACCTATCCCATCCCGCCACGTCCCTAAAGTGCCCTTATTTGGTGGTCTGCCCTCCCAGGACCAGACCGGAAGTCTTCCACCCATAAAATACCTCGCCCCTCCTGTACCAGGCGCGACTTCCCTGACTCTCTACTCCCGGAGTCACGGAACCTCGCCTGGGAATTGCAGATCCCAATAAAGGCCTTCTTGGCTCCATAACTTAGTCTCCTTCTTTCGTCTCTGCCTCCATCCATTAAATCTTACAAAATAAATATTTTGAATAATTATTATTTATAATCATATTAACAACCATTATAAGTAATATAAATTATAATTCATGACAGATTAATATTTTAAGCAAATTGATAATTTGATATTAATTGTTGATACTTGAAAACATCAGTAAGTTGTGGGGCATCTGGGTGGTTCAGTCAGTTAAGTGTCCTACTTTGGCTCAGGTCATGATCTCATGGTTTGTGGGTTTGAGCCCTGCATTGAGTTCTATGCTGACAGCTCAGAACCTGGAGCCTGCTTTGGATTCTGTGTCTCCCTCTTTCTCTGCTCCTCCCCTGCTGATGCTCTCTCTCTTTCTCGAAAATAAATAAATGTTTAAAAATTTTAAAAAAAGAAAAAGCCAGTAAGTTATGAATAATAAGTAAGTTGGCTAAACCCCTCTGTGCATAAAGGGAGGTAAGGGAAGAAAACTCTATGTGGATGTTTATTGATTCAGGTAAACACAGACACAGACACAGATATCTTGCATGTCATAGGGGTAGAACCCAGAGTCAGTTTCTTTTTTTTTTTTTTCCATAATATTTTATTGTCAAATTTGTTTCCATACAACACCCAGTGCTCTTCCCCTTAAGTGCCCTCCACCATCACCACCACCTCTTTTCCCCCCTCCCCCTTCCCCCTCAACTCTCAGTTCATTCTCAGCATTCAATAGTCTCTCAAGTTTTGTATCCCTCTCTCTCCCCAACTCTCTCTCCCTCCTCCGCTCCCCCTGGTTCTCCATTAGGCCTCTCCTGTTTTCCTGCTAGACCTATGAGTGCAAACATATGGTATCTGTCCTTCTCTGCCTGGCTCACTTCACTCAGCATGACACCTTCAAGGTCCATCCACTTTCCTACAAAAGGCCATATGTCATTCCCTCTCATTGCCATGTAGTACTCCATCGTGAATATATACCACATCTTCTTGATCCATTCGTCAGGTGATGGACATTTGGGCTCCTTCCATGTTTTGGCTATTGTTGACAGTGCTGCTATGAACATTGGGGTACATGTGCTCCTATGCATCAGCATTTCTGTCTCTCTTGGGTAAATCCCCAGCAATGCTATTGCTGGGACGTAAGGGAGTTCTATCGATAGTTTTTTGAGGAACCTCCACACTGTTTTCCAGAGCGGCTGTACCAGTTTACATTGCCACCAACAGTGTAAGAGGGTGCCCATCTCTCCACACCCTCTCCAACATCTATAGTCTCTTGATTTGTTCATTTTAGCCACTCTGAGAGTCAGTTTCTTTGAGGCCAAGAAGAGAGGCATTGGTAAGAATGAAGATATTTGAATGGAACTTACTTGATTTCATTTTTTTGTGTGTAGCAGTAACGTACATTCTCTAACTTCCCCTATAAGATCATTAGCAATACCTCTCTTGCTCACAAATCTCACTTTTAATATGGTCAGTTTGGGCAGAGGCCCTAAGGTCTGGAAACATGAGTGTCAGAGTGTCCATTCGGGACATGTTCAAAGATTGTGAATCCAGAGGACTGGAGTTTGTAATCAGCCTTGAAGGGTTGCTAGTCCAGTTGAGTCAAAACCATTTCTGAACATCACCACGATGGCAACATAGGAGGCTCCTGAATTGCTATCCTTGCAATAATGTGGATGGAACTAGAGTGTATAGTTATAAACATCGATTCCCTCTGAGGGAATCCAGAAATTGGTCTAGTGACTCCAACACATTGTACAAGTCAGAAAACACCTACACGAAAATGGGTGGGAGGGGATGAGACATACTCTCACCACAAACATCACCCATGATGCAGGACCTTTATTCAGGGTGAACCTCCAACTACCAGCTTCTCCTTGAGGATAATGGGTTTGGACCAGAGATTTAACACTCCAAATCCCTTCTACCCAAGGGATGTGCCCCTAAATCACCAAGCGCTGAGAGACAATGGGACTGGCATTCACAAGACCCACAGGACTGTAGCAAACAGAGAAGCAGTTGCTAAACTGGTACACAAGCACCTTCTACAGCTATATCCTCCCAGCTCAGGCTCAGTGCTAAAGGAGGAGCAAAAACTCCCACCTTCTAACAAAGTCCAAGATCAGATGGCTTCCAAGGTGGATTCTACTAAACATTTAAAGAAGAGTTAATACCCATTCATCTCAAACTATTCCAAAAAATAGAAGAAGGAAAGCTTCCAAATATACTCTGTGAGGTCAGCATTACCCTGACACCAAAACCAAAGACACTACCAAAAAAAGAAAATTACAAGCAAATATTCCTGATGGACATAAATGCAAAAATCCTCAAAAAAGAAAAAAGCAAACCAAATTTAACAATGCATTAAAAGGATCAGTCACCATGGTCAAGTGGAATTTATTCCAGCAATGCAAGGATGGTTCAATATCTCCAAATCCATCAGTGTGATACATCACATTAATAAAATAAAGGATAAAACCATATGATCATATCAATCGATGCAAAAAAAGCATTTGGCAAAACTCAACATCCATTCACAAAACTATCAACATCATAAAAACTGTCAACAAAGTGGGTTTAGAAGGAACACACCTCAACATAATAAAGGCCATTTATGATGAACCCACAGCTAGCATCATACTCAATGCTGAAAAACTAAGAGCTTTTTTTCTAAGATCAGGAAAAGCCAAGGATGTCCATTCTTGCAACTTTTATTTAACATAGTTCTGGAAGTCCCATGGTCCCATGGAGCAATTAGGCAAAAAAAAAAACAAAATAAATAAAAGGCACCCAAATTAGAAATAAAAAAAAATAAAAATGTCACCATTTGCAAATGACATAATACTACACTTAGAAAATCCTAAATATTCCACCAAAAAACTATTAGAGCTAATAAATGAATTCAGTAAAATTGCAGAATACAAAATTAATATACAGAAATCTGTCGTTTCCATACACTAATAACAAAGTAGAAGAAAGAGAAATTAAGAAAACAATTCCATTTACAATTGCACCAAAAAAAAAAAAAACCCTAGGAATAAAGTTAACCAAGGTGGTGAAAGACTTATACTCTGAAAATGATAAGACACTAATGAAAGAAACTGAAGAAGACATGAACAATGGAAAGATATTCCATGCTCATGGATTGGAAGAATTAATTTTTTAATGTCTATTTTATTTTTGAGAGAGAGAGAGTGACAAGGCATTAGCGGGGGGTTGGGAGGGAAGGGAGGAGGGACAGAGAGAGAGGGAGACACAGAATCTGAAGCAGACTCCAGACTTTGAGCTGTCAACACAGAGCCCGATGTGGGACCCGAACCCACAACCTGCGAGATCATGACCTGAGCTGAAGTCAATGCTTATCCGACTGAGCCACCCAGGCACCCCTGGAAGCATTAATATTGTTAATATTTCTATGCTACCCAAAGGAATCTACACGTTTAATGCAATCCCTATCAAAATACCAACAAAATTTTTCACAGAACTACAACAGAGAATCCTAAAATTTATATGGAAACGCACACAAATTAAAAAACACACAACAATCTTGAGAAAGAAGAAAAAACTGGAGCTATCACAATCCTGGATATCAAGTCATCCTACAAATCTGTAGTAATCAAAACAAAAAGGTACTGGCACAAAAATAAACACATAGATCAATGGAACAGACTAGAGCCCAGGAATAAACCCATGCATATATAGTCAATTAATTTTCATCAAGGGTGCCAAGAATACACAATAGGGGAAAAAAATAGTCTTTTAAATGGTGTTGGGAAGACTGGAGAGCCATAGGTAAAAGAATGAAACAAGATGCCTATCTTACACTGTACAAAAAAAAAAAAAAACCCTCAAAATGAATGAAACACTTAAATATAAGACCTGATAAAACTCCTAGAAGAAAACAAACTCCTTGATATTGGTGGATTCTCACCTCTAATGTGTGTCAGATGTCAGTATTTTCCATCCAACTGTCTACACCACCTCCACCCCCTATCCTATCTTCCTCATCTGGATAAGCCTCTTACTGATTGCCTTTTCTCAATCCCCCAAACCCAGCTTCTGAAACTCCCACCTTCACTCCTTCCAAGTCCTATGGCTCAGGCCCCA
Source organism: Helogale parvula (assembly GCA_004023845.1). Taxonomy (NCBI): domain Eukaryota; kingdom Metazoa; phylum Chordata; class Mammalia; order Carnivora; family Herpestidae; genus Helogale; species Helogale parvula. Next base: position 42,343 of record PJEM01010764.1, on the reverse strand, counting down.
TTGTTCCCCAAATCTGCTTCTCTAAAACCCTAAATGCCATCATCTAAACCTCTCAATGCAGCCTCTCCTTTCTTGAACTTTCTAACACTTTCCTTTCCTCCAACCCTTATCCCATGACTTATTTCTATTTCCCTTCTTTATCAGCCCATTTCCTGGTCTTCTCTAAGCCTGAACCCATGGTAGACAACTTGAGTTGCTCCCTCAACTTGACCCCAAAGTTATGGGTGTTTGGTTATGTGACATCTCATCTTTTGACTCTCTTTGCCTCAACACATCCTCAAGAAAGCAGTAAAGTGAACATCTGAATCCAGACTCCTTTCATCTCGGTGCAAACCTCAATAACGCCCAAAATTGGCATCTACTCATCATTCCTTGCCTTAAATTGAAGGCTCAAATGTATACTTAAATCAAGATATCAGTCCTGAAGCAAGAGCGTCATTGATACTACCTACACCTACCTTAGTTATAACTCTACCTCCAAAAATCTCCACAGTGTAATGCTCACTTTATTATTCAAGCTTACCTGAATCACACTGAAAAATTCAAGAACATTCTCATATGTGCAGCAACCTTTAAGCTGTTAAAACATGACAGTAGTTTATTTTAATACTGAATTTATTCAATCCAAAATCACATGGAAAACCTTCTAATGGTCCTGATCATCAATATCTCCTAGAATATACTTTAATGACAATTCAAATACTAATCTTGAATAACATGCCACATGCTGACACCAAAGTGATTTCCACATGATTCCCATTAAATTTATTTCCAGATATACTGAATGGACAGATAGTAAGTCATAAACTAAAGTGTGCAACAATGACAATTTTCTCATAAGTTTTATTAGTTTAATTTCTATCTCTAGTTTCCATTATGCTTCCTGCTAAATAAATAGACATCAGCCTTGCTAATTCAGGTTAACTTCAGCTCTATCAGTTTTCTCACTTGACCCATGTTTCCCTCTATCACGTATCCCTGAGGATTCTGGGATCAGGTGTGTGTCGGATTCAGGATAGAAAGACACACGTTGGGTATCTGGTTCTCGGTAGACACTTTCTATCCATGTAGATGTCTGGATCATGCCATTTGGCCCTCAAGCAAGGTCATCCTTCCATGCTGGTATCTCGTATGGTCTCAGGTCATCATTCCATGCAGTTTCCTCCTTGTCCCCAACGTAGCTCCTGCAGAACACTTGGTAGGCTGCTTCAGCCTCACTACAGACAAGCTCCTTAGGAGAAGGGCTGCCATCTAGCTTGTTCATGACTGTTCTCAGTGTATAGAATAATACATGCCTAATAAATGTTTGCTGATGGACAGACTCTTTGTTCCTTGGTTCCCCACACAGCTCTCTCTACCGCACCTCTATGCGTTGGTGGAATGGAGAATTTCTGTCAGCCTTTTGTTACCTAGAGCTCTGGCCACAAAGCAAACATGAGTCTTGAATTTCCCACAACGTATCTAGAAGTGAGGAGTCCACCACATACAACTGTGTCCTCACCGATTCCCTAAAAGAGATGTTGGACATCACAAGTCATGACACGACTGAACCCCAATAAATTAGGTCCCAGCTGTCTTTCAACAGCTATTATGGGAACATAGCATTTTTTAAAAAATACAGAAATTCAGAAGTATTGAACGGTAACCCAGGTCTTACTGTCTCTTGAGGAAGTGACCAGCGTGGGGAAGAGCTGATAGATATTGCAACACAGAGCACACAGTAAAACTTTCCCAAATTCTCTCTCAGAGATCTCTCTTGACCAAGTTCATCATGGCATCTGCTCACCAAACTCTTCTGTTTGTTTCCCCATCTCCAGTTTTCTGATCTCACTCTAGACTTCTACCCGTCTCCTTACTTCTCTTACCCCTCCTCTCACCTTCTAGAACTTTCTCCTAGATCTTACCTTTGTGTACCTTCAAGTCTCCTTTCTTCATTAGAAAGACCCTAGAAGCTGGGACCTGGGTTCCAGAAGCCTGCTGGTAAGATACGCTGGTTGCAGTCGTATTCTGTATACGTATCTACGGGTATTGTGGTCCCACCACAAAACACTGTGAAGAGGGTTTGGAATACAGTTAGTTAGATCCAACCTAATGGCAAAGACACCTGATGGGAGGTGGGTAGGGGAGGATCATAGGCTCAAACCAGGCTTGAAATTTTGTCACGATGTAATTTGCATCAGGGACAGTGAGCAGCAAGCCAGCCCTCTCAAAAATAATAATCTTTATTTATTTTTGAGAGAGAGAGAAAGAGAGCAGGGGAGGAGCAGAGAGAGAGGGAGACACAGAATCCAAAGCAGACTCCAGGCTCTGAGCTGTCAGCACAGCAGGGCTCGATCCCATGAACCATGAGATCATGACCTGAGCTGAAATCAAGAGTCAGATGCTTAACCGCCTGAGTCACCCAGGTGCCCCAAGACTATTACAATTATAAGGAGTGGATTTGAGGTCTTCACTGGCATGGAGCCTACAAAACACGTCAACTTATTTCTCACCGTTTTGGAAGAAGTGACCCCAGACGCCTGCAACCTCGGGGGTCCTACATGCACGGTCAGTCCACCTGCACCAAGAACCGCGGTGGTCGACAGGGTGGCCAGAGGCTGCCGTGCCCTCCAAACAGTGACGGCGAGGGACAGTGGTGTGACAGAGGCACAGCTGGGTTTCCCACCGCTCCTCCGCAGGTGGAAGTGGCCAGAGACGCCTTCTTCCTTCCTCCTACCTCACGTGGGATGTTGCGGCACATCTTCAGGATGGAAGCCGTGTGCTAAGCGTGTTGTAAAAAATCTAGAAGGGGGCCGGGACACCAAAAATGACAAAGGCGTCAAATTCAGGAAAAGGAAGACAATATCATCGGTGACAAGTTGAACCCAAACTGGAAGGGACCCTGCGTGACGCGATCGGACTCTGTGACCCTCTTTGCAAAGATTCCATTTTTACAGGAATAGACGTTTCTCAGGTGAAATGAAGATAAATTCCTAACACTTTAAAGCTATCATCACTCAGGTTTCTGTAACTAGCAATTAATCAAATTCCTAATATTTAGTAACTCCAAATTCCATCAAAATGCTAAAATTATTACTTTCATGAACACTTTAAAGCTATCATCACTCAGGTTTCTGTAACTAGCAATTAATCAAATTCCTAATATTTAGTAACTCCAAATTCCATCAAAATGCTAAAATTATTACTTTCATGAACCAAGGGCTTTAGCCCAGTTAAAGAGAGAAGTAAGAATTCATAGGACAAAGAGGAGAAAACATGTATTTTTAACATTTCCCTACTACACTGAGAAATCGTCTTTGTATATTTGGTGCTTTGGATATTGGTAATATTCAAGATAATTTGGATATTTAAGTACCTAATAAATTCACTATGAGAATGCCATTTTTAAATGTGTAGTAAATAAAATGATTTAGAATTGTGGAATGTGTTTTGAGAGGAGAAAATATTTAGTTGAGTTTTAGTATGTGTTTTGCACATAATTCTCTGAAAATTTTTCTAATTAAAGAATGTTTGTTATATTTTAAGGAACGAACTCCAAATATTCCAAATTATTGGCATATTTTTCTAATATGCATCCTGACAGCATCTTTTTCCTGACCTTCCATGGGTTAAATCTGATCATATTGAAGCGATAGCTCATGTGTGTTATTTTTCTTTTCGTTGTGGTTCTCATTTCACTCTCCATTTAATAATTTATACAAGCCCTCATTTTTCTGTCTGATATTACAAAAAATAGAATCCATGGAGTCACCAAATTCAATAGAAGTCAGATGGTATCTCTGCATTTATAAGAACGCCCACGGTGTGCAATGGGCACTCACCTTGCCCGGTGCAGTAATCACCAGGGAGCCAAGGGGGCGCTAGAGAACGAAGTGTCCCAGCTAAGTGGGTCAGAGCTCCAAGCCTTCCAGGGGAAGCTTCTTTGAGTCAACACCAGGCAAGCACTGCGAGCGGCAGCATGGGATCCCACGAGCCCGTCTTGATGAGGCTCTGGGTATTTCCCAAACTGTTAATTTAGAGAAATCATAGCCCCCCATTAAACCAAACCACTGGGGGTGCCTGGGGGGCTCAGTGAGCTAAGCATCCGACTTCGGCTCAGGTCATGATCTCATGGTTTGTGAGTTTGAGCCCGGTGTCGGGCTCTGTGCTGACAGCTCAGAGCCTGGAGCCTGCTTCGGATTCTGTGTCTCCCTCTCTCTCTGCCCCTCCCCCGCTCATGCTCTGTCTCTCTCTGTCGCAATAATAAATAAACAAAAAAATTTAAACCAAACCACGAGATGGTGGAGAGGGTATTTGCCCGGCAAAATTGTGGCTTGAAGTTGAAGTTGTAAGAGAACTACACTGTTTGTAAACATTGCTGCAGAGAATATAATAGGCACCATATTTATAAGTGGAATTTATTTGATTTGTGATTACTTAAGTACATGAGAATTTTTATTAGTCAGATGACTTACTGGGATTTACATACTTTTTAAGTTTTTTTACAAGTTTATTTATTTTGGAGGGTTGCAGAGAAAGAGAGAGGCAGAATCCCAGGCAGGCTCCATGTTCCCAGGGCAGAGCCCAATGTGGGGCTCAAACCCACGAACTGTGAGATCATGACCTGAGCTGGGAGCAAGAGTCGGATGCTTAACGGACCGAGCCACCCAGGCATCCCTGGAAATTACATTTATAAACACGGCTGAAAGCATCTAGGAAATGTAATTAACTAAGCTCTAAAAATCCTCCTTTAAAAATATGTATCAAGCTTTCATTAGCAAAAACTTGTATTAATTTTGCTTTGTAGTTTTTGTTGCTGTTGTGACTCGATGTGTGGAAAACATTTAACCATAATTATCTGCAAAGTCTTTTGTGTGTCCTCAAACCCATTCCCAATGCACTCCCAAAGCTTCGATCACACTGACCTAATAAAATTTTCTCAGATTATATTGATCCGCACAGCTGAGCAGACAAACAAGGAGTCTCCCGAAGGGGCAGGGGTGAGGCAGATGCCCAAATCTTACCACTTGAGTTTCGGTCCCTGCCAGATGTTTACCCAGGGATATTGATGTAATCTTTTCGCAAGGTTTAAAAAGTCTAATTGGGTCACTCAAGTTCAAAGTCCATCCTCATCCTTTCTCTTACTGGGTCTTTTCTGGTTCAGCCCAAGTGCTGCCAAAATTTGGTTTAGGAAAACTTACATGTTTTAACATTCCTAACAGTCCTAATGGAAAACACCGGGCTGCCTGCTTGCTGTCGGACAAAGTCTGACCATCTCGTGCCTCTTTCCTCCTGGGTGCCACCAGATGTCACTCTTCCCGGACCATTGCTGGGGGCCCTTACCTTCCCACATCCTGGGAGGTCTGTGACACTCTCGGGGAACGGGAAAACGTTTCAGGACCTTGCAAAGTTTCTCTTACTCCCTGATACTTCTTTACCCCCCAGCTCGGCCAACCTGGAGGCTTCGGCGGGGGGGTGGGGGGTTCTCACGATAGCTCAGGGGCCTCCTCTACCATCTCCTGGCAGCACGTGGCGTCAAGCTGCAGTTTGGTATTTGTTTGCTGGTGCACCCGGCAGCCACTCAGTCCCCCAGAGGCCCTGTCTCAGGCGGCGGAAAGGACCCCAAACCTTTCACCTTCCAGGAAAGACTCAAATTTATTAGGAGACTGTATTTCTTGGAAGCTGGGTTAAAAAACAAAGTCTGACCTGTAGGCGAGTTAATTTAGACTTCAAATGAATGAACTGACTTAACCCTATAACTCTGGTCCCCCGTCTAATACACCCGGGGTCAGAGCTGTGTTATTTCCCCAGTGGGCATTATTAAGATACCACATGTTCTCTGCCATATCCCTTTAAATTCGGGTGGGCATTTTGAAGATCATTCTAACTCGATAGGGATATCTTCCTTTTGTTCATACCATGGGCCAAAGAGTGTGGCCGTCATGATGAAGGTTCTCGCGTTCCTAACTACATTTAAAAAGAAATTGCATCCAAAACACAAAGGCAAATTTCCTCAGTATCTCATTTCTACACCTTTCTCTTTCAAAATGCACTCAGCATAGAAGCGATTGCTTCTAACGCTTAAAAAAGAAATCTCTTCCAGCACCAGCTCCCCTGGCTCTCCTCTTTCTTCACCGCTTCTGTCTCTAAACGTCTTCTGTCTTTGGTTCAGAATATTTTCTTCTAGAGCACCGCTGTGCACTCTCCTCAGAAGTCAGTCCCCCTGCTCTCGGCTTCTCCACCCCGTTATCTCAGTCAGCGCTGGACGCTGAGCAGAGCGGGCGATGAATTCGGCTTCGATAGAGGAACAAGAGGAAGGCATGTATACTTATGTCTCAGTGTTTTCTTGGGCAATGCAGTTAAATTAACAAAAACACACATAAAGTGTACGTTGCAGTAATATAGATCGTTTGGAAACAGGGATATTGCCAGTAGCATTGAAAAATGGTCGTTTTTCAGAAAAATAATTTTACAATATGTGAAAGGATCTGTTCAAATTCCTTCTGGTTCAGTAAGCCCATTTTCGAAGTATCCCCCCAAGAGGAAAGTAAATGTCAGAATGTACGAAGACGTTTGAGGCAGCGCACGGCGAAGTGAGCCAACAGAGGGGGTCATGAGTACCAAACCTGATTCACAGTCGGAATCACGATCGATGCTGCGTAGAGGACGCAGCCCTAGGATTTGAAAAATGAAGCGCTCACTCTGGGAAATGCAGGCACACGAGATTCAACAACTGAGGGAAGGAAGAGGCCATGGCCCAGGGTTCCCAACAGGAGTCACCATCCAAAGGAATCGTTAGCAGATTTGTTTTGATAAAGCTCAGTGGCTCCCAAGTCCCAGGGAGCAGCCTAGAGCCTCACAAGGTGGCCATCCGGGAGCTGTCACCTTGGAAACTGTCGTACAAAACGGTAGGTGAAGAGCCAGGATTGACAGTCAATGGTTCTCAGCCATTTTCCCCCACGACAGGCACTGGATCAGTGGTTTCCAAGAATGGCAGGGGGTTCTGATGGCCTGTTGAGAAGAATCTTTCTAGAAAATGATCCAGCTCATCCTTGGACATCCACTTGCCTTGTTCTAAGTGACTCTTCTGACCCGGGAGGACAACCTAAAAGGACGCTTGTCCAAGTGACCCAACAGCAAGCCTGGCTGAAGACTGTGAGGACCACTCTCTGTCCCAGCAAAGGGGGAAGAAGCGGATGGGCCTCCCCCTCACACGCAGGCCCCCATGGCTCTGAAATGCCCTCCTCCCTTCTGGGAAGCTCCGGCAGCTTCCCTGAGAAGCACAGAAGTTGGGTGCTGGTTCTTCACCCAGACACATGCTTCCCGGAAGGAGAGAAAAGGAAGTGACTTCACTAGTGCTTCCCGACATCTGTGCGCCAATCCCCTGTGCACGCGCCACGGTCCTCTGCCACCAGTTCGTGTCCTGTCCTCTCTTCTCCTTTCAAGGCCCAGAGACCCTCCAGCGTGGGAAGGGAAAGCAGGGGCCTCCTGCGTGGGGCACCTGAGGCAACGTGGAGGTCCAGACACTGAGGGTCACCCTTTCTCAAGTCAGCGAAGTGAGGGGTACTGTTCATTCTTTCCGCTGAAACTCACTGCGCACAACTGTGGAGCGGGCACCTCTGGACACGGACGGTGTAGCGGCAAACACAAGGCCAAGTCCTTGGCCTCGTGGTGCTTACATTCTGGTGGGAAGATTAAAGATAAATAAAACCCATGGTGTTTCGTGTATTGGTAAGTGCTGCTTTACAAAGGAGGCAAAGGAGATGAGGAGAGAGCTGCTCTTCTGGGGGAGTCGGCCAGGCTCGCTGCTAAGGCGACGTGGGAGCAGACGAAAGGCATGCTCCAGGCTCGGGGATAATTGGAGCAGAGGGACCAGCCCGTGCAAAGGCCCTGAGGCAAGGGTGTGCTGAGCAGTTTCAAGGAAGGCCAAGAAGGCTGGCATGGTTGCCAGCGTGTGGGGAAGGGATAGGAGACGAAACCAGAAAGTGTATCCAGGAGCCAGGAAGTATAGCCATCGTGAGCACTCGGGTTTTTCCTTTAATGGGACGTGGAAAGTCACTCGGGGGAGTTTTGAGAGTTTCCATCACCGCCAACTACCTGTGAGGAGAATTGGAGCAGGATAATGCACATGTATGATGGTTCTAGAAAGCCTTTGACAATGAATCAAGAGCCTCACAGGGGCGCCTGGGTGGCTCAGCCCAGGTCATGATCTCACAGTTCCCGGGTTTGAGCCCCAGGTCGAACCCTGTGCTGACAGCATGGAGCCTGCTTCAGCTTCAGATTCTGTGTCTCCCTCTCTTGCCCTGCCCTCACCTGCTTGTGCTGGATCTTTCAAAAATAAATAAACATTTTAAAAGTTTTTTAAAAAAGAGTCTTACAATGGCCAAAGCCAACCATTAGTAAGAAAGTAGAGTAACAGATCCTGTTTGTAAATAGGAAAAAAAAAAAAAAAAGAAGACGACAGAGTACCTTGCAATAAGCCAAGCAAACAATTGCAGAACTTACATGAAGACATTTTCAAGCTCTAATGAGTAAGATAACACAAGGTTTAAATAACACTGTGATGCAAATCTTATTTTCAGACTCTCAGTATCATACATGTTATTTATATATTTTTATGTGTGTTATTCACACAGTTCTTTATTTGTTCATTATTTATGTGCCTATAAGTTTGACATAATTTTGATTAAAAATGCTGAATTCATTTTTGTTTTTACTAGATAAGCTCCTTCTAAAACTCGCACTAGGAGATAAGGCTGGAAGGATGGTCAGAGAAATTCTGAAAGAGCACTAAAGGGCACTAGCCCCGTGACATGTGGATTATTTAACCCCCATAATATGTGTTATTTAAAAACCCTGAGAACCATAAAGCTGAGAGAAAAAAAAACAGAAAATCTGGGAATCGATTCACAAGACTAGTTGGAGACTCCAGCACTCACTCCACTCTCAGCAATTGATGAAGCTGCTGCCCTGAAAGCAAACACAGAGGGGGAACCGAGGACCCCATCGCTGAGCCCGGGGTCCCAGTGACTTTCCCAGGACCCTCCACCCAACAGCAGTGGACACTGTCTTTCCGAGCGTGCACGGAACATTCACCACAACGGACTACTTCCAGACTCTCTCCTGGTTGTAAAACCTTTACAGGCTCAAAATAACTGAAATCACGCAGAATATGTTCTCTATCCATAATAGAATCAAAACAGAAATAAATGACAGAAAAGAAGAGTAAAATCTTCCAACCAGTGAAGCAAACAACGTAGTAGACCCAAACTTACAAAGAGCATCTAGTGAAACTCTGCAACTCACATCATACTTAATAGTGAGCTACCCTTCTCTGGGAGCACTGGGTGTTATATGGAAACCAACTTGACAATAAACTATAAAAGAAAAAAATTAGTGAACTACTGAATATCTCTTCCTTAAGATTAGAAATGATACAAGTAAGTTTCATTTAGTAAGAAAAATAGAGTAATCAATGAGACCAGAAGTTCTAACCACTATGATAAACCAAGAAAAACAACAAAAGGGCATAAAAATTAGAAAGGAAGAAATAAAACCGCCTCTATTTGTAGAAGACAGGATTGTCTATATAGCCAATCCCCAGGAATCTACCAAAAACAAACAAAAAGACCCTTTCCTAGAACTAAAAAGTGAGTTCTATTAGGTCGAGGGATCCAAGATCAACACACAAAAATTAACCATGCGTCTCTGTACTGGCAGCAAACCAGTGGAGATAAAAGTGAGGACGCGTGCTATTTATAATTTCTTCAAAGAAAATGAAAGACTTAGGTAATAATCCAACAAAATCGTATATGTAATCTGCATGCTGAACATTACAAAATGCAAATGAAAGAGATCAAAGAAGACCCACGTACTTGGAGAGACACTCTATTTGCAGATTGGAAGACTCAGTGTAATAAACATTTCAGTTCTTTCTACATAGATCTGTAGGCTTCACAAAATGGCTATCAGAATCTCGGCAAGGCTTCTGTAGACATAAACAAGCTTACTCTAAAATCTATGTGGAAAGAAAACTGCTAATAATCATCGACAAAGAAACAGAGCAGCATTAATCACTCGTCCCAATGTCAATGTCTACCGCATAGCTACAGTGAGCCAGACTGTGGGGTACTGTCAGAGGGATAGACACAAAGACCAGGGGGACAAGGGTAGAGATGGACAATTATGCATTTTCAAAGGAAAGCTCCCTGAAAAACAGAACTTTCTTGGCAGATGCCAAAAGCTAGTTCTTCTCTCTACTGATTACATTACAATTCTAAGCCATGAGACAAAGCCTTGTGTGCAGTGTCAGTGTATTACCCAAGCAAGAGAACAAAGGACTTCTAAGATTTCAGAGCAGGCCCCTCTCCTCTAGGGCATCCATCGCTTCTGGGAAGGACACTCAGCCGGGGAGAGGGGCTTGGGGAGCATCTGGAGAGCTCAGCCCTGTAGTCTTTGGCAAAAGGGCCTAGACAGTCAATGGCCCCTGAGGCAGGCATCTGATGGCTTTCTGTCTTATGACTCTACACTACCTAGGGCTTCAAGACAACCAAGAGAAGGGAGCTCATGAAACTGGAAAACACTAGGGAGAGAAGGGTCTGAGATTAGCAGAGATGGGACTTCTCAGACTTTACGTCTTCCAGCACCCCCAGAAATGTTGTCCCCAAAGGGGACGAGGTTGCTGGAAGGACAGGGAGAGCCACATGGCAGTGGGTACCATCCCTTGACGGGGGGGTCTCATCTGCCTGCTGGAGCAGAGGGGCCCTGAAGCTCCAGGAGCAGATCCAGCCTAATATGACAAAACAAAGAACCCAGAAGTAGAACCACACAAATAAGTCCAGTTAATACGTCATCAAAGAGCAAAAACAACTCAGTGGAGAAGAATAGTTTCTTAAACAAATAGTACTAGAACCTTGGGCATTTAGAGGCAAAACCAAAAACGAAAATAAAACAGCAAATCAGGCTTCCTCTCATGGCTTAAAATTGTAATTTCTAATGTAATCAGTAGAGAGAAGAGCTAGCTTTTAGCATCCGCCAAGAGAGTTCTATTTTTCAGGAATCTGTCTTTGAAAATGCATAATTGTCCATCTCTATCCTGCTGAGCCTTTGTGCCTCACAACAGAGGGTTAGTGACTCCTAATCTGTTGTTCCTGGATCATTTCTGAACGTTTTGAATCTCCCAGATTGTCCAAAAAATCCTTCTACCTTTGTGTGTTTGTGTATTTGAGGGGAGATACCGTGTCTGTGCATTGTAGCCAGATCCCGAGGAGCATGTGGTTGTGAAGAGACATCAGGTTCACTGCCAGTTTGCTGCTTGGCTGCCATAACTTATTGTTAAATCATTTGTCCATGGCTGGAATGTTCCAGTGGCATCTGATCCTGCTGTTGGCCCCGTCTTTGCCACACCATCTGGTTCTTTCTCCGACATTGCTTTTTTTTTTTTTTAAGTCCATCCATTTATTTTAAGAAAGACACAGAGAGAAACAGAGAGACACAGAAAAAGAGAAAGTGCTCACACACAAGTGGGGAAGGGGAAGGGAGAGAGGGAGAGAGAGAATCCCAAGCGGGTTCTGTGCTGTCAGCAGAGCCCAACATGGGGCTTGATCCCACGAACCACAAGATCGTGACCTGAGCCAAAGCCGGATGCCCCACTGACTGAGCCCCCCAGGTGCCCCTTAAGAAACATTTCTGTTCAACACACATACATCTGGCCAGCTGTGTGAAGAACATTCATGTTCTCAGTTCCCACCGGGCTGAGGGCGGGACGACGCTGGTGGAGGAGAGATGTCCGACTCCCTTTGTATTTCCCTGTGAAGTCCCTGCTGACCCTCAGGACCCAATCCTGGCCCCAGAGTCCATGGGGAGGGACTCTGCTGTAGGACCTGACCTTCCCCAGAGCTGCCCCTCACTGTCCTGGGGATGACGTCTTGCTCCAGTGTCCTGTTGCTGTGTCTGCTGCTTCTGGTCCCCGGTGCGGGAGCAGGAGGTGGGCGGAGCCAGGGCAGGGGCACCTGTGCCCGGACACCCCAGGACCTGCTCTTGAGCCCACATCTCTCTGCTGGGGAGGACAGGCTTCCGCTTCTTTTTTTTATGTTTTTTATTTATTTGTGAGAGACAGAGAGACACAGTGTGAGCCGTGGAGGCAGAGAGAGAGGGAGACACAGAATCTGAAGCAGGCTCCAGGCTCTGAGCTAGCTGTCAACACAGAGCCTGACATAGAGCTCGAACCCACGAACCGTGAGATCATGACCTGAGCCGAAGCCGGACGCTTAACCAACTTCTAAGCCTCGGCTTCTAAGTCAGGACCTACAGGCATCATGCGAATCAACACTTAGCAGAACAGGTTCCCAGGAAAACAAAGGACTCTTTTGCAAATTCTGATGCCTTTCTGTCTCTTTAAAACATCCATTTCTGCTGGGGGACCTGAGTGGCTCAGTTGGTAAAGCATCCCACTCAGTTTTGATTCAGATCATGATCCCATGGTCCATGAGTTCAAGCCTCAAGTCGGGCTCTGCACTAACAGCCCAGAGCCTGCTTGGGGTTCTCTGTCTCCTTCTCTCTTTGCCCCTCTCCTCAGCTCGCTCTCTCTCTCTCTCTCTCTCTCTGTCTCTCTCTCTCTCTCTCCCCCACACTCTCTCTCTCTCAAAATAAATAAACATTAAACAAACAACAGAAACTCACCCCATCCATTTCTGCTGTGATCTCTCGGGTCATTAGAACACTTCTTAAAAGACATCGAAGGAGGAAATTCTATGTCTAGCCCGCGGAAACCCTGCTCTGCCCCAGCCCCACTCCAAGCCTACATCTGGGCTGATCTCTTTGGAGAGAACCGCGTCCTACACTCTGGAGCAGCTTCAAGTCCCAACAACGGCAGACGGGACCGCAGCTTCTGCTGAGAAATCTGAGTCTCGCATATGGTTGCAAACTCAGCGCTGGATCCGGAATAGGGAAGGAGGGGGAGACAGAGTCCCTGAGAGGCGAGCGGACACCTCGTTTCCTTCCGGGCCCTTTCTGGTTTTTGTGTTGCCGGCCGGCAGGCAATGTGCCTCAAACAAAATAGTCTTAAAAAGAGAAGGTGGGAGAGGAGGAAAGCAAGCATGAAACCTCTTGAGAATTTGCCTGCATGACCGTGAACTCTGCTAAGGTGGGGGGGGCACCTGTGTTCACAAACCACTGGGGTCTCGCAAAATGAGCACTCGGTTCTACCCGGAGGTTGTTTACCAGTGAGGGGAGGAAGAAAGGAAGCAAAGGGGGAGGGAGGGAAGAATAGAGGAATGGGGGAGGGAGGAGGGAAGGGACCAGAAGTGGGGGTTAGAGGGAGGTGGGGTGGAGGTTACACCATTTTTAGAAGCCGTGCAGACCTGGGATCTCTGGCCCTTCCCTCGAAGCTGCTGTGCATATCCAGTCCAGTGACTTACCCTTTCTGTGCTCTCTCCCATCTCTGGGAGGCACGCTCACTCTTGCAGACAAGGCTGGTGTCTCTCCCTCCTGGTTCGGGCCCTCCAGCGGCCCCGGATGGGAAGCACCTTTACCAGAGGCAACCAGATGCTAGAGAGAGGCTGTGCATAAAACAGGACCATCACCGGGCCCCTGGGGGGCTCAGGAGGTTAAGCATCCGAGGTCAGCTCAGGTCATGGTCTCACAGTTCGTGAGTTCGGGCCCCGCGTCAGGCTCTGTGCTGACAAGCTCGGAGCCTGGAGATGCTTCGGATTCTGTGATTCCCTGTCTCTGCCCCTCCCCTGTTTGCACTCTGTCTTCAAAAATGAATAAACATTTAAACAAATTTTTTTAAAGGCCCATCTTCTGATCGTTTCCTTGGATTCCAAACAAACCATGCCTAACTGGTTTCCTTTTGATTAGAATTCTAATGCATGAAATAGAGGAAAAGGTGGTTTTGTATCCTTAGACTGGACTGGAAAGTGCCGTCTTCTTCACTCTTCCTTGGAGGAGGCTCACACTATTCCGAGGAGGAGAGCGGAGGGCATTCTGATACACCCGATATCTGATCGGATAAACTGCATCACACTGTGGTGGTTTTAAGCGCAGATTCTTTGGACTGGCCTCAGAGGATTCGGTGGGACGTGTGCTTGTGCAGACGTGCCTGGTTCTAGCAAATAGGTCTCCAAGTGAAATGTTAAAGTCACGGCCACTCATCCCGGCGGCTTACAGTCAGATCCTGGTTCCAGATTTAGTTCGGTCCAGAGTCGTCTTGCTTTTTATTTTATGGTTTTTTTGTTTATATTTGAGAGTAAGAGAGACAGAGACAGAGCGTGAGCAGGGGAGGGGCAGAGAGAGATGGAGACACAGAATTCGAAGCAGGCTCCAGCCTCCGAGGTGTCAACACAGAGCCCAGTGCGGGGCTCAAACTCACGAGCAGTGAAATCATGACCGGAGCTGAAGTCGGACGCTTAACCACTGAGTCACCCAGCCTCCCCCAGAGTCATCTTGTTTTCATTCATCTCTATCCCTGTCTTTGCTAACGACATGGTCACATAGATCTCATTCTCAAACATTCTTTAATCATATCGATTTCATCTCTAGAATCTCTGTAATAAAACTTGCCTAATCTCAACGTGGAGGGAGAAGACTTCTGGCCTCCGGGGAGGCTGAAGACGTGTCTCTCTCTGTCACCACCACGCCTGCTCCTGGTCCAAAGGTGAGACTCTCCACGTGGTCTGGAGCTGTGATCTCCAGACTCACCAAGAACAAAAGTTCTGCTGTGCACATGCAGCAGGTCACGTAGAGTCCCTGTAGGGAACTACTATGAACATTGCAAAATACAGACAAAAGCGGGTAATTTGCAAAGTAAGATGTTTCATGGAACATGGAAGTGTCTCGTCTCTGTGCATCCCGCTTGGGAGACCGAGCCTGGAGCCCAGGCAAGGAAGCTCTGCCTTCCGAGGCTGTGGCCCGAGAGCAGACGTGCCTGCACCAGAAAGTCATGAGCGGAGGGCAAGGCCCACAGACGAAACAGACACGCCCGGCCTGGCCTCTTTCTTCATTCAGTTCCTCTGTGTTGGTCTCTGTCTCTCTTCACACTGAAGGAAAATAATCCAAGGTCGGGCCTGGGGTTAGGCTTTTTATCAGAACGGCAAACATTTTCTCTGCGACTCAGCCCAGTGCGTTATAACTCTAAGATGAAATTTGAACTTGAATTTCTAGCTCAGTTGTCAGCGGAAAGTTTCCACCCAAAAGCCCCAGGCTGCAGGGCTGGGTCACCACGTGTGGGGCCTTCCCCTGCTCGGTCAGATCCAAACACCAAGCTGTCCTCAGTTCTGAGGGCCCCTATCCTCCAAGGGGGGGGCAAAGACCCGAACAAGAAGGGGAGCCCCCTTCTCACAGGGGCCCCCCAGAAAAGGGTTCTTGGAAGCCTCTGCAAAAGGCATTCAGGGGGTGCCTGGGGGGCTCAGTCAGTTGGGCATCCAACTTTGGCTCAGGTCATGATCTCATGGTTTGAGAGTTCGAGCCCTGAGTCGGGCTCTGTGCTGACAACTCAGCCTGGAGCCTGCTTCAGATTCTGGGTCTCCTTCTCTCTCTGCCCCTCCCCTGCTCATGCTATGTTTCTCTCTGTCTCAATAATAATAAATAAACATAAAATTTTTAAGATAAAAAAAGAAAAAAGAAAAGTCTCTGGAACTAGCCCAAGGGACTTTCTGAGCTGGTTAGATGCTGACCGCCCCCCCCCCCATCGTCACATCTGCTTTTTTATTAGTCTTTCCAATTTTTCTACCCTGCGAGAAAATGATCTGGATGGTTTTACCCCCAGATTTGGGCGTCTTGCTTAGATTTTCAAATTCATCACATCATGTTGGCCACAGTCTTCCCCTCTAATTTTCAGATGAGCCCCGTATTTGTGATAAAGCTCTCTTCGTATTTCCAGTCCGTTTGTGTGACTTCCTTCTGCATCAGATCGGCCCAGAATGAGCTATTTTATGGCTCTTTCTTGAGAGCCGGGGTGGGTTTATCACTGAAATCTGTTTGGTTTTGGGTTTTCTAATTCGTTGTCTTCTCCCTCACCTTCAGCACACCTCTCCTCCTGCTTGCTGTGTTTATCTCATGCTGCTCTTTCTTTAATTTCTCAAGTAATGCTTACCTCCTTTCATTTTTATCTGCATTTAGCAAATGCATTTAAAACTGTGTGTTTTTCTGTATGTTAGCCAATTTGACAATAAATTATATTTAAAAGAGAGAGACACACTATGTTTCTAGGTTTATTCAGACTGAATTTCCCATATGCAATTATAGCAGAATCAAGTCCGCGAACAGCCTACCTTATGCAAGTCCATGGTTACAGCAGAGGGCCCGGTGGGGACCATTTTCTTACACATCATGGAAAACGAAATAACCTAGTCATTGATTCTGCTAATTCACTTTGTTAGTACAAGTAATTCTTTATGATTCAAAAAAAACCAACAACAGAACTGTGTGTTTTTTCCTAAGTATTGCTTTCATCTCCTAGAAGTTTTGACATCTAATATTTTCGTGTATTTAATTTCTAAATTATATGGAATATGGGTTTTCATTTCTTTGATAACTAGAGGCTTACTATTTCTTATAAGTAGATTTCCTCCATTATCCTTTATTCTATTAATTTCTTAGAGATTTCTTCATTGTCCTTGTCATTATGGGCTGCACGGTTTTTGCTTTCGGGAACTTACTGAGAACATCTTTATGGCCCAACACAGAGTCGACATCTTTGCAAATGCTACGTATGGGATTTGAAAAGAATGTGAGTTTTCTGTCTGGGACCGAGAAACGTCAGGGTTTGTTTTCTCTCTGAAGCAAAGCCAGTCTCTTGATCTGCTCGACTCCATGGATGGCGTCTTGCACACGCTTGATCTTTTCAACCTGTTAGCGTCCAAGAGTTCCCTGTAATTCTTCCAGGTCTGCTGTTTCTACAGAGGCTCAGCTGGGTCTTTGCTACTTGACAGTGTCAAATGGGTCACCTTGGTTGCAAATGACAGAAGTCCCATACAAGCTGGCCGGGGCCAGGAACCAAAGTGCAGCTGGGGGAGAGTCAGGACTGCACATGGCTCCATGTTCGCCTGGCTCTTTGGGTCCCCTCTTCACCTCCCGCCTTCTGCTGTGTCTGCCCATCATTTTCCTTCTCAGGAAGGAGGCTGGCCAACAGCTGCCAGCTCCATTCCTCCTCTCCGCGGAGATCCTGGAGAAAGGGCCTTCTTACAAATCACTCCAGTTTGGAAAAACAAAGAAGCAAATGGGCAGGGTGGGGTGCCCGCCCCCGGCGGAGGGGCCATGCCTGGGGTGGGTGAGGTCACCCGCGGGGTGTGGAGCGGCCCTCGGGAGAAAACCGGGCAGCTCAGTCCACTGGCGGCCCCGGGCTCCATCTCTCAGGCAGAGCTGGTTCTAGCCTTCTCTCCCTTTTCCTAAGATCTTTCTGAGTTCTTGAATCAAAGCATAAATCCCTCTGCCCCCACATTCCTTGTCTTCAGAATGCAGGGATGCTTTTCCCAGGGGTCTTTAGGTGGGAGTCACTGTGGGGGCCCCTCTTAGCCATCCCCCAATCACTACCACCCCTCCACCACCGAACAGCCTCTCCCAGCCCCGGAGCTGCTGAAAGACCACACTCCTGGGTGCGCTCTGACCCTCCTGTTTGCAGGGCCTCCATCCAAACTCCGCTTTAGGACTGGTCCTCACCTCTGCAAAGCGTGGGTAGAGGTGGGACAGAAGGGTCGCCAGGGCCCTGTGTGACGATGATGGGGACATGATGGATGTGGCTGGGAGCTGGACTTGGGGGGGTCAGGCACACCCCCACAGGCACGGGCAGAAGAGGACCAGCCCGTGCTCATTCGAGGGGCCCCGTGCGACGGGACAGAGCACGCGAGCAGGTGGAGACCTTTGACTGTGGGCACAGCGTGTGACGGCGGGTCACGGCAGGGCCCCGTGGGAACCGGCCATCCAGCCCTGAAAGCCTTCTCCACACTGCCACCTCTGGGCCACCTCACTATTCACCACAGCTGCCCCTCCTTCAGAGCCACTCACCTGTTCCTCATGGAGAGTGATCAGGACAGAGCCCGAGTTCACGTGGGGTCAGCCCAGGGTCGTAGAGAACTCTCTCAGACGTTCGGTGATTAGACTGAACCTGCCGTCTCAAAGGACAGAATCCTGGGGTCTTCACAGCCGTGAGCTGGGGGCGTAACGCCGGAGAAATGGTTGTGCAGCCAGAGAACTACGGAACGGCCGTGATTCTAACCCGGGTCACCCGCTGTGCCGTCTGCGATCCCACCGCTCCTCTCCCCCCACGAAAACTCTGCGCATCAGAATCGTCCCGGACTAGGAGGCGTGCTGCGTGGGGACGATCCGGGTGCCATTTTGTCCCAGATTCAAATGGGAAAGGGGGAGGGGGAGGGAGGGAAGTCAGAAAGACTCTGGGTCAGTCAAGGAAACAGGCCACCCACGGTCAAGGACAGAGCTCCCTGAGGGTGGGGGCAAAAGAAAGAAAGCCTGGCACAGGTCCCACAGCCTCCGAAGAGCTCACCCTCCAGCTCCCGGGTCCCGTGGGGTACCCCAGTCCCTCGGGCTGTGAGTAGAGGAGTGAGTTGGGGAGCCCGTGGTGAGAAGGTCTGCAGGACTCCTGGACCGACGTCCGGCATTAGGCGCGTAGCGACCTGTGGCTTGTGCGGGGACATGAACCACATCAGGCGCTGGGAGGGACCCAGGACGCAGGCCTGCCTCCCCCACTTCCCAGCCGTCAAGCACAAGCCTCTCTGAAGGTCATTATCTCTGTCAGAGATGGGGGAGGATACTGGGTCCAACTTCCTCACAGAACTGGGACCTGGCAAACACGTCTCACTCATAAAGACCTTTTTCGAAGAACAAAACGTCCAGGACGAAGTCCCAGGGGACACTCCGGATCGCAGGTTTGGGACGGTCTCCCTTGCAGAGTGGGGCTGGGGCCGGGCTGGCCTTCGTCCTTATCTGGGCCTCGCTCCTCCGGGAGACCCCATGATGGGTCGGGCCAATGCCTTCCTGGGCCATCCCCTCCTTACCCCCGTCCCCCGCTTTCCTCTCTCCGCTGCAGCATTCTTGCCTCGTTTTGTGTGAAGAAGAGCAGAACTCCGATTTTCTCCTTTTTGACCTCATGGGGCTGGGTGGCCCCTAGCGATGGACGGAGCTGAACCCTCCCCCTGCGGCTCCCACGGCCCCTCAGCAGGACTCCAAAGTGGCTCCTAGGCCAGGGCCCCAACCCTGCCTGCATTTGGGGCGACCCCCAGCTCCCAAAGGAGCCAAAGTTGGTGAAATCCTCCCCCCATTCTGACACCCTGGCCCAGACCCAGATTTTCATTCTGTGCCCAAAGATCTTTGGGGATCCCGACACTGTCCCGTCTGGAGAGATGTGACCACTCCTGAGGGAGGAACAAGGAATAAACCAAAACGGACCCACGTCTGTGGGGGGTGCGGGCGTGGACATCAGACAAAATGAAAGAAAATGTGGGTGTTTCGTTTCGATTATAAGGGTCTCGGGAAGAAGCCAGCTTTTAAAAATTTCTTTCTAAAACATTGTCTTAAATTACAAATGTAGAACACGTTAGACAAAGGATGGCTCACAAACACGGAAAGAGAAGCCAGCCAAGGTTCTGCTGCGCAGAAGTAGCTGCTGTTAATCCTCTGATTCTTCTGAAGCGTTTTCATGAGTATAAGATCACGTTTGAGTGACGGCGCCCTTTTGAGTCTATTGTACTGAAAACCACGGGGACTTTACACGGCTTATTACGTGTGATAACACAGTGTCACCGGGTGTTTACAGACCCGTGTGCTTGGACTGAACCAGCCTCTCCAAAAGGAGAATCCTGATCCCCAAATGCTTTTGCCCTGCTGCGTACCCCGACTGCGAGTGGGTTTGTGCCGAGTGAAGGGATGGAAGGAAGCACACGTGTCCAGGGGGGCCTGGGGCTCAGTCGGTTGAGCATCTGGCTTCAGCTTAGGTCATGATCTCAGTCTGTGGGTTTGAGCCCTGTGTCGGGCTCTGTGCTGACAGCTCAGAGCCTGGAGCCGCTTCCGATTCTGTGTCTCCCTCTCTCTCTGCCGACATAAAAAATTTTTTTTAAAAAAAGAAAGCAAGCACATGTGTCCGGTGGTGACCCATCCTTCAGCCCCTCAACATCAGAAACCCTGAAATCCCAAAAAACATCTGAGTAGGCGATTCCTTTTAGAGATTAGTAACTAGGTTTTGATTCTGGGTGAATATGGGGAGAAGAAAATGGAACAAATATACATACACATTTGTATTCCAGATCAGACATCTGTGTCGATGGGTAATTTACTGAACCGTATCATGTGCTTCCTGTTCACCCCAAGTACTGTTAGTAAACCTGCAGAAGGTGTTTTTGGTATTTGAAGTGTGATCGCATTAGGTTTGTATTGAAATAACAGGATCCTTTCAGATGTTGACATGTTTACAGCCTGATCTTTGGCCCAAGGACAAGCGTATGACACCATGTATCCGGTCTTTGTTTAGATCTGTCAGCAGAGTTAAAACTTTTCTTTTAAGTTCTCGGCATTGCTCGTCGATTTTATTTTCTATTGTTTTCAGTGACTGAAGCCATTGTATAGAATTTTCAGCCCATCGTGTACCCAAATGTTTACTTTAGTACATAGATTTAATTCTTGGGTCTCACCAGCTGACGGTGGACGCACCCACCCCACAGAGCTCCGTCGTCTCTAACGTCACACACGCCTCTCCAATCTGGGTACACGCGGATGAGACAGTCCTGCCTCCTTCCGCTAACATATGCAGCACAGGCTTCTCTCCCGCCCCAGAAGCACCGGCCAGCCTTTCCAGAACAGTGTTAGGCACCCGGGATGACGGTAGGCATCCCTGCTTTGTTCCCAAATCTAACTGCTCGGCTGCCTGAGTTTCACCGTTAACTATGATGCTGGCTTTTCATTTAAGATAGAAGTATTTATAACATCAAGGAATGACCTTCTGTCCAAAATTAATAAGAATTTTATTTACTCTTTAATCAGAAGTAGGTGTTGAATTTTTAAAATATCTTCCCGTTACCCTTTAACTTAATAGGGTGAATGACTGTAATAGACTCTCTAATAATGAACAATTCTTGCAACTCTACCTGCCTGTGATGTATATTAATATCCTGCTAAATTCCACTTGACAGCATCTTTTGTAAGACTTTTGCATAGATATTTATAAAGCTTTGGAATGCTGCGTTTGTTTCTTATGAAGTGTATTAACTATCTTTATTCTCAAGTCTGCAATATCAGTTTTATTTTCTTCTTTCTTTGACCTCAAAGTTGATTTAAAGCAGGGTTTTATTTTTTTATTTGAGAGAGAGAGAGAGAACTCATGTGAGCAGGGGGGAGGGGCGGGGGAGGGAGAGATTGAGAGAGAGAGAATCTTAAGCAGGCTCCACACTCAGCACGGAGCCCGACATGGGGCTTGATCCCGCCACCCTGAGGTCATGACCTGAGCTGAAATCAAGAGGCAGACACTCAACCAACT
The DNA here is from genome assembly GCA_004023845.1 of Helogale parvula. Lineage (NCBI taxonomy): Eukaryota > Metazoa > Chordata > Mammalia > Carnivora > Herpestidae > Helogale > Helogale parvula. The sequence continues at coordinate 20,883 of PJEM01010764.1, read as the reverse complement.
GAGCCACCCGGGCGCCTCTAAAGCAGAATTTTTACCTCATGAAAGGATTTTTTCTCCTAATTTTGTGATTTCTAAAATAATTGTTTATAGTTTTTAATTCGTAAAATTTTACAATTTTTAAAGATTTCCTTTAGGGCCTAAAACATGGTCGGTTTTTGTAGATCATCTGGAAGTACTTAACAGACAGTGAGTTCTCTGTTCCCAGGATCCGGAGTTTTAGGGACCCCTTCCTGGCCCTGTCCCTCGGGTCCCACGAATCCTTGTCTTTACCGGCCTGATCTGCGGGGGCCCCTCGCTGCGCTGGTTTCTATTTCCTGCGATCCACGCGTCAGCGTGTGGATGCCGCGGTCTTTAACTCCAGAGGCTCCTGAGCTTAGAGCTTTCCCACCACGGTGGGCTCCCGGCTTGGTCGGCCTCTGTGGTTTCTCCATCTCTAACCTTCCGAGCCACCTGCCTTTACATCTGTTCCTCGTGTGTAATGTATGGAATGTATGGCTGAGCTTTGGTTTGGTACCGAATACAGAATTCTTCTCTTCGTTTTATGACACGCTTGTTCTATGTTATACTTTCTCTTCCTCTTCTTTCTCCCTTCATTTTTCGTTGTCTTCTGTTTTCCTTCCTCTATTTCGTAGCTCGGGTGCAGAGTGCCTGGTGCAGGGCTCCCTGCCTCATGTTGGTCATGCCAGTTTTCTTCATTGATAGCCCGTGTCCTCAGTTTCTCCTCCCCTCCCCGACCTTCCCCGGCCTGCAGTCACTGTAATGTATTTGGGGTGTTCCCTTCTTTTATGTGTAGTCTTATCTGTGAACCCAAATATTTTATTTACATGAAGCATGACGCTGTGTTTCACTTGGGGCCTTTGCCGATCTGTCCGTGTTGCCGTGTGTGCGCCCAGTGCCCACTCCTAACTTCTGCACATTGCCCCCCCACTTTCCTTACCCAGCCCCCCAGGGATGGACACCCAAGTACCCCCTACCTGTCGCTGCTGCAAACTCTGACAAACTCCGACAGGCTCCGTCTTTCCGGTCGCGCCTCGGGCCATGTGAGAATTCTCTGGATACACACCCAGGAGTGGGCTCCAGCGGTAAGAAGGGCTGGGTGGTCCTGCACGTTGTGACGGCTCCCGACCGCGCATGAGCGTTTCCTAGCCTGACACTCCCGGCAACGCTTGGTATTATTCAGTGTTTTAATTTTGCCAGCCCAAAGGACGTAAAGACGGATCTCATGTGCTTTTGTTGCCATTTTTCTAATTATCAGTAGGGATTTCCCACATGCTCATTAGCCTTTTAGGCTTCCTCTTCTGTGAAATAACTCTTTACCCCTTTTTGTAGTATTACTTTTTCCTTTTCCTTTTCCTTTCTTTCTTTAATTTAATTTTAGAGAAAGAGGGGCGCCTGGGTGGCTCAGTCGGTTGAGCGTCCGACTTCTGCTCGGGTCATGATCTCATGGTTTGTGGGTTCGAGCCCCACATTGGGCTCTGTGCTGACAGCTCAGAGCCTGAAGCCTGCTTCAGATTCTGTGTCTCTTTCTCTCTCTGCCCCTCCCCTGTTCACGCTCTGTCTCTATCTCTCAAAAATAAAAAAACGTTAAAAAATTACAATTTTAGAGAAAGAGAGTGCAAGCAGGGGAAGGGCAGAGGGAGAGAGAGAATCTTAGCATGTTCCTTGCTACCCACTGAGCCCAATGCTGGGCTTGATCCCATGACCCCAAGATCATGACCTGAGCCAAAATCAAGAGTTAGATGCCCAACCGACTGAGCCACGGAGGGGCTCCATTGTTGTCTTTTTCTACTTGATATCCATGAGCTACTGTTTATTTTTAAATAAGTCCTCAGCTTGTTCTAGACTTTGCAAATATTACCTCCCATTCTGTTGCCTGTCAGCTTTGTGCACACAATCTTTTACTGAGAAGGGTTTTTTGTTTTTATGCAAACTCATTAATTTTTCATCTTTTAATTTGTATTTGTTTACGAAGTCATTTCCAACCTTGAAGTCACAATGAAAACCTTTTAGATGATCTTCCCTTGAATTTATAGTCTGGTTTTTTTATGGATTAGGTCTTTTAGAACCCACTTTTACATTTAATATTAGGTCTAGGTCCAATTTTTTTTCTCCAGAGAGTAAGCCCGTTTTCCCAATATTATGTCCTAAAGAAGCTGTGCATTCCCATTATTTCATGGTATCAATTTTCAGTTTCTATACATCCATGGGGCCTAATAATGATCTTTTCATTTTGTTCCATTATTTTGCTTGATTTTGCACATCTGTTATGCTGACGTTATTGCTCTAGCCTTTTAATATCTGTTAATATCTGTTAACATAAGACCCTTCATTGCTCTTCTTTATCAAAGTTAATTTTTTATTAAGAAAAAGGTTTATTGAAGTCTTTTATAGATTTTTATTATTCTATAAACATTTTAGAATAAGTGATAATAAGTATATTGAATTGCTCAAACCATCCAGATGGGATTTTTATTGGGAGTTTACTGAATTTATAGATCAGTTGGAGAGAGGCAGGGATGGTGAGCCCTCCCACATCCCCCATTCAGCTCAGCTGTCTGGCCTGTTTGTGAAGTAGAGCAAGTCAGCGCACTCTTAGTACCTGCCACGGTAGTTTCCACCTGACAAGTGATTTGTTCCCTTGGGGGAGGCCACCTGAAGCATTTGCCATGTTTATTCACTGTGCTTAGAGCCATACCAACTCTGCAGCCCTGTCACATAATCACAGGAAACTTTGTCACCTTCTCTGTTCCTTAGGACATCGTACTGGTCTACAGAGACCCACCAGCTGGCCACAAAGGCCACAGCGGAGTGGTCCCTGACAACTGGGAGCCATAGTTCACAAACCTAGACAATTACAGGAGAGAGAGGCACACGTCAGACTAGACCAGCGAGGAGCAGTGTCACGGACGCACCTGAGATGCTTGGGTTTGAGGTAAGAGTGGAAACAGGAGGAGAAAGAGAGGTTTATGACCCTCAGGAGTGTCCTTCACATGAGGGTCATGTTCCCCGCTCACATCTACCCAGTGATCCCCAGGCACATGTTCAGTGATGTCACTGTATTGCCCACCCTCACCCTCCTGGGGAAATCAGTGCTCCTGAAATGATTTCCAATATCTGAGGGTCCTATGTTGCAAGCAAGGAGGTAAGATTCTGCTCCTTCCACAGAAATATGCTCAAAATTGACCCTGATTTTGTGTCGTGGGCACTGTGATGTGCCATCCAGCTCCCGGTAGGAAGGCAGGATCTATTCCCCCCATTGTTGAGATTTCTACCGGCAGAGGAGCTGGCTCAGTCGTCAACCCTCTTGGGAAAGTGCCTTGGCCATGTCATTCAGGACCAAGGTCCTTCCCCATAGCAGTGCATCCAGTGGCTGGGCAACATGGGGCGTGAGAGCAGGGCCCCTTCACCCCAGCTCAGGGCCACTCGGAGCAACCGTCTCAGCCTCAAGCTGTCTGTGGGGCTGGCTGAGACCATCATGGAGATGTTTCCAAGCCCAGGAGCACCCCATATTTCCAGAAGGTGAGGTGTTGATCCCTGTTGAGAGGCAGAGTGACGCTGCACATCCCACCACCCTATTTCTAGCAGGCGGGTACGTATCACCAGGAGAAGTACACTCCCATTCATTCATCTCGACCAGCAATTCCCAGACCAGAGTCCGTGCCCGGGGTGGGAGGGGTCATGAGGACCCAGAGTCGGGTCCTACACATTGCAATTAGCTACTTGATGTGGCGGCCGTGAGAGGCCAGCTCCTTCGTACAAGTGCTGTTCCAGACGGTGACAGGAAGGAGGATGATGAAGGCACAGGAAGATCACCATGTGGAATCTGTGGACATCCAGGACTCAGGGTGGTTGTAGAGAAGACTGGTCGCTCCGGGTGCCAGGTCAGGACTGTGGGTGTGGCATGTTAGGAGCTGACCTACCGTAACCGTAGAGACGGGGTGTTTATGGAAGCAGCAGGGGCCTCGTCCAATGGCTCCTTTGTCTCTGCTTTATCCACGTCATAGCCCTCAGGGCTCCCAGAATGCAGGATGACACGGGGACACGGGGACACGGCAAGACCTGCAGAGGCTCAGCCACAACCCTGCACGGTGAGCACGTCACTCCGGGAACATCGCCACATCTTTTGGAGGAAGAGCATCCTTCACCATCTCTCTGACCTCAGAACATCCTGGGAACTACCTCCTGTGAGCTTGACAATGGCCCCAGGACCCAGTGCAGTGAGGCGGTTGTTGAGGGAGGTCATCAAGAGTCTGTGGTGACTGGGTGACCCGTGGGGCTGGGGCTGGGGCTGGGGCTGGGGAGTGAAGGTTTCTCTGCTGCCAAGCAAGAGGTAGAGAAAATGAGCAACATGGTCGCCTGCCCAGTGCTCTGGGTCAAGGTACTCACTCCCTCGCAGACTGGATAACTCCGCCCTGCAGGGGGCCTGTTTGGGGGGCGGGGAGGAGCACTGCCCTGTAAATCTGTAGAGGAAGCATGACGAATCCTTAGGGAGTTGGGAGCGGGACAGGACATCTACGGAGTGTCTATGAAGGTCCCGACGGGGGCGCATCCCCTGCAGGAACGAAGGCCAAGACTCCAGTCCTGCCCAGCACCGGGTGTGGGACCGGACACTCGTGCTGAGTCCCGTCCCGGGACAGGACACGTATCATGCTCGGCAGTCATTGCTGGTCTGGGAAGGCTGGCAAATCCCAGGAACGGGTGGTGGGCTGCGGGGAAGACCTGAGACACAGAGAGGGAGCTCAGAAAGCGAAGCTGCCTTCCCAGTCGGGTATTAAGTGTCCGGTCAAAATCACATGGAAGCAAATGTGGCTTGACCCCGTGTTGCTCAGCCTGTGGGAAGCCTTCCAGCTCAGCCCTGCTCCTCGGCCCCCTCCTTCCCTGCATCCCCCCGGCAGGGCTGCCTTTAGAGGTAGAAGTGTCCGTGACCCTGGAAGGTACCGCTTGGACATCGTGTAGAGACAGCAGAAGAGGACAGTGCCCCAGGGACTTTTGTCCCTGCTCTGGAAGGGGCAGGAGCCCATTCCGCCCCAGGGAGCAGCGGGCACAGCCCTCCCCCCTCCCAGCCCAGCTTCTCTTGAAGGAGCAGCACGTGATGGAGGGCACTACCCGCCTTCGAGGATGGGGTGAGAATATGTCCCAGCGACCCCGCTCTGCCACAGCGCAGACCCCCGCGTGACCCAGCGACATGCCTCTTTGGAGCAGAGGAGCACCCAGCCCACCAGTCCAATGTCTCCAGAAATGGGTGCCACCAGGTCCCGTGGAGAACGGAGGTCCCGCGGGGGCCCCCGCCCCATACCAGCACCGGGCCCTGAAGCCTGTGGGAGGGAGTAGGGAAACGCCTGGTGCGCAGTTGAGACTCCCCATCCACCAGGACTGTGATCACTACTCAGCCCAACACTGACACCATCTGGACAGAAACAGGAACGAGCCACAGCAGCCAAAGGGCTGAGCTCAGAGCGGCCTGGCTGGTGACCACAGGCCATTAGCCTTCTGCGCAGACAACTGAGTTGTTCTAAAGGGATGAACTCCGTAGCAGTTAATCTGAGTGGACCCTTATGGGGTCAGGACACGGGAGGACGTCTGAGTTTGCCCACACGAGCCTGAGGTGGACGTCCCAGTCTTCCATGTCCGGAAAAGTTTGGGTGAAGCCGGCCGCGCTGGCCTCACAGGCAAGGCATACTTAGAACGCTCATTCGGAGCGAGGGACGGGCCCGTCTGCCAGCCCTTCCCAGGTTGGGAGCTCAGGTTGGGGCTGTGGCCGTGGCCGTGTTGTTCAGAACGCACACAACATGCTGCGACTGCGTTTGCTGGTCATCGTATTTCCAGGGCAGTCGGCATGCTTGGCCGTGTGCCACCCCGGCTGGGCACCACGGCGGCCGCTCCTTCTCCGCACCCAGTATGCTGTATGTACTCAAAGGTCACTGTCAGGGCTCGTTCCCAGCCAGGGCATCGCCTCCCTGATGGCCAGGGGCGTCAGTCAGTGCCTATGAAGCCATCTCTGTGCAAACCAGGCCAGTGGGGAGTAGAGAAGCTGAGTCCCTCGTCTGGACGCCTGTGTCAGTCGGACAGCGACGGGGGCCCATGTAAGGTCAGGAGGCGAGAGACTGAGCAGCGGAACACGGCACTGGACGGAAGCCCCGTCGCCCCTGTTATTCTCAAGCCACAGGGCTAATGGAAAGGCGGAATGCAACAGCGAAGCAGCAGATTAAATTACCGACAAGTAAAGCCACCTCGCCGGGAGGGACTCAGGAGCGGCACCCTTGCCGAGGCACCCGCACCGTAAAGGCGTGGAAGTTGCAGGAAGCAGCCATTGCCTCAGCTCCAGCTGAGAATCAATGTGCGGTGCTGCTGAGAGCCGAAGCCCCCACGCCCAGGAGAGGGGTCATCTGCTGGAGTCTGCACTCAGACCTCCTGCAGAGCTGGGTGAGTCACTTCCCCTCCCCGGGGCAAGGGGAAGCACTCGGTCTCCCTGGGATCCCATCTTCCTTCTACAAGCCGGACCCACTGAGATGCCGCTTGCCTGAATGGAATGTGCACCATTGGAGGAGAGGAGACGGTGGGGGGCCTGGCCTGGCAGACCCCGCCCCCAGGCCATCTCCTCACGCCTGACAGTGCTGCCGCCCCCAACCAGGCACCATGCATGGTGTGCACAACCAGGCCAAGGTCCCAACACCGCCAACCTTCCTGTCCTCAAGGCCAGCATTGGAGGAGTGTCCTGCTTCCCACTGGTACGACCATTCGTCCTCCATCTTTGTTCCCTGCATTGGCCTGGAGGCCAGCACAGCCCCCGTAGGACCCCTTCCTCGGTTCACCCAGAGAAACCTAAGGACAAACCCTGTCCTTACTGACCCCGGAAACGACTCTAAGGAGAAAGGCGGGCCGCCAGAGCAGTATGGACGCTTACTACATCGGAAGGAGGCACCGTGATTCCAGCAGAATGTTGTGTTCACAGCGGATGAGTGTGCCAAGGCTGCACCTTTGCTGAATCACGTGAGGACACAAATGAGCGTCCTGAGCAGTCGGACCCCCAGGCTCAAGGACTCTGTAAGCCAGAGGCTCCGATCCTGGGGGTCTTGGTGGGAAAAGGCCTCGCTGCTGGTCGTCATTAGGGTTTTCTCCTCCAAGTGTCTGCATTCTTGCTGAGGCATCAGCCTGCACTGGAGCCGGATAGCCACCAGGGGAGCCACCTGCAGACCGGTGAGACCCCTTGCTGACAGCCCAGGGCCCTGCCAGGAGGAGGCATGGTGTGAGATTATAAACGCTGGTCAAGTGTTGGGTGATGTCATCAAAGAGATGTGACGTGGGTGACCCATGAGCTGGACCCAGGCAACTGAGGCTCCTCACCTCTTCCTCTGTCCTGGGAATGTGGGTTCTGCTGGCCTCTCCTGCTCCCAGAGGCTGCCCCAAGGACACAGCCTTGACATACTGGTGTGACATTGAGAGCATCTGTTGGTATATGGGACTGAACCCCATCAAGGTCTCTATATAAACATCTAAGAGGCTGTGGGGCAGGTGCAGGGACCTCCTCATCTTCCAGATGCCCAGGAAAAGCCTTGTAAGTGAGTTTTCCTTGCTTATTAAACCTACCACCTACCAACCTGGAGTGGCCACCTCTGTGCTGGGTTTCCCCCCACCCTCAGTGTATGGAGCCGGTTTCAGACGACACACCAGAAGCTCCCAAAGAGGTCGTGAATCAACAGCAGTGACGCTCTTGGTCACTGGCTTTCTGATCCTGAGCCGCGAGCCACAGGCCACTGACACACAATTTCTACCCTTGTGGCTCAGAGCTCCGGCTCATCTCGGAGCACACGATAGTCCCTGTGCTTGGCTACCTGGGCGTAGACACTTGGGACAGGATCTCTCCCCCAGCGATTCCCAAAACTCTCTGGTGGCCGTGCCTCCTGTGTCATTGGGTCTCAGGACACAGACCCAGTGGGCGATGTATACACTTAGAGATTTTACTATAGGGACTTGGTGTTGCACAACTGTGGCGGTGACAGACTGGCTGGTGACCCACCTGCGTCTGGTGTGGCCGCCGGAGGCCCACAGAGCAGGCGGCCAGGGGTCCGCGTGAGAGTGAGCACAGCCCACGAGGATGGCACCCGCATCCACCTCTGGGCACCTCCGGCCAGCCGCTTCCATAATGGGGGTCCCTGCACCACTGAGCCAAGGGTGGACCCAGCCCAGGAGTCAGCGGCTGGGTGGGAAGATCCCGGGAGCCAGCGGAGGGAGATTCCGCACAGGACCTCGGTGCTCCTCCTCCTCCTCCCAAACCCTGCGCACACGTCCGGGCAGTTGGCTGCAAGCTGGCAGGCCAAGAGCCCGGGGGGACGGAGCCCGTGACACAACACCACCTCCCACACCCCCGTCCTGGCCCGCTGCCCTCGGACCCGGGGTGTGACAGCGGTACCGTGGGGTCTGTCAGCCAGGCCGACGTGGGGTAAAAATCCACTCCACCGGCTGCGTGTCTTCAGGACACTGACCTGACCTCGCAGGGTCCCTCTGCTCCTTCTTCAGCGGCGACGTGGGGCGTGCGCTCCCGCTCTGCTAAGGGGAGTGCTGGGCGAGATTGTGACGGGCGGCTGATCCCACCGGGCATCTGGGTTCTCCTTCTCTTCCAGGGACTCCGGACTCCCTTAGGCGCCACTGATTAGACCGTGCCCTTGTTACGTGCCCGGGCCTGTCCCCCCTTCCTCCTGGTGACGTCCCGGGGCTTCGCAGCAGCCTGGGGACAAAAGGAGGGCAGGTGTTGGTCACACACAGGTCCCGCCCCAGCCATGGGCTTTCCAAACGCAGGGCTCGAGCCCAGCATCTCGGGGGCTCCCGTGCCCCCTGGAGGTCCTGCTGTGGCCCACCCTCACTGCCTGGCGTGTCTAGACACGCAGTCCGTCCTTCCTGGCCTCTGGTGGGCGCATCTCTCCTGGGACTGCTGGTTCTCAACCCTGGGAGGAGCCTCAAAAAGTGCGGGTACCCGGAGCCCTACCTCCCAGTTCTCTAAGAGTCGGGGGTGATTCCTGGAAATCAAGACTTTTAAATTCACACTGTTTCCCTGGAGATTCTAATATTCAGACAGCTGACACTACCCCCCGTGAGATCTTACTGGTCCCCCCCCCCCCCCCGGCGACTCCTGGCCCCGGGGAAGCGGCCGTGGCCTCATGCACTGGGACCAGCCCCGTGTGTGGCTGACACTTAGCTTTTCTTTGGGTCCAGGAGGAGCGAATCCTATCTGGTCTCACATTAGTTTGCTAGAATTGCCGTAACAAAGACCGTCCACCAGGGGGCTTCCGCTACAGAAATGGGTCTTCCCTCCAAGCTGGAGGTGGGAGGGCCTGAGGTCCAGGTGCCGGCAGGTTTGTTTCTTGCGCGGCCTCTGTGCCTGATCCGTTCACAGCGTCTTCTTTCTGGGTGACCTGATCACACCTGCCTGCTCCCCATGCAGGACAAGGCTGGCATCGCAGATGCTCTCCCCTCCTAACCCTGCGAGCCCACACTCGGAGGAAACCTAACCTTCTGCTGGGACCTGCAGAGCCGACTGGAAGGCAGCCATTTGGAGGGGCTGCTATGGGAACGTCTGTGACACTCTGTGCCCGGCGGAAGGGACAGAGGGACAGAGATGGGTCAGACAAGAGCTTCACAGTCTGGTGTGACACACGCGCATGGGAGAGTCCTCTTAAGCCCGTGTTCTGACGGACGTGTATTCGGTGTCACGGGTGGCAGTTGGCCGTGACGTTTATAGAACTACCGGGAAGAGCCTCGAAGGGGCTCCACGTGTGCCCGCCCGCAGTGGGCACCCCAACCAGCCCTTGATGGGCACCCGGACCAGCCCGTGGTGGGCACCCCAACCAGCCCTTGATGGGCACCCGGACCAGCCCGTGGTGGGCACCCCGACCAGCCCGTGGTGGGCACCCGGACCAGCCCGTGGTGGGCACCCCGACCAGCCCGTGGTGGGCACCCCGACCAGCACGACTCATTTATACATCAGAGCAGCCCCGTCCACGTTACAAAGCAAGAAATGTGTAACCTCTCAGAGCGTGGGACAGTGGGGGTGGTGGGGAGGGCCCGCTGTGGTCACCACTCCTCACAAAGCACATTTAAACTGGGCAGAACTTGGGCATCTGGGTGGCTCACTCAGTGAAATGTCCAACTATTGATTTCAGCTCAGATCATGGTCTCGCAGTCCGTGGGTTTGAGCCCCGCGTCAGGCTCTGTGCTGACGGTGCAGAGTCTGCTTGGGATTCCCTCTCTCTCCCTCTCTCTGTCCCCGCCTCCCCCCCCCACACACACTTGTGCTCTGTCTCTGTCTCTCAAAATAAATAAATAAACTTTAAAGAATTTCCAACTGGGCAGAATAAGGGAAAGTCCAGTGGACAGGAAACTGAGGCCAGAATAATGCCACCCGGGATTGGCGGGAGAAGCCGTGGAAATATGACCAGTCACAGTGTCTGGAGAGTGCCGTGGATGGTGCTGGGTCCCCAAATTCATACGCTCGCCCCGTGCACCACCCCCTCCAGTGTGACCGTATTTGGAGGCCAGACCTTTCAGGAGGTGATGGAGTTGAGTGGAGGTCCGAAGGGTGGGCCCTGAGCGGAAGGCCTGCGTCCTTACAGGACCCCGGACTGTGCTTGCACTGGGGGGTCGGCCACTTGGGGGCAAGAGAGGCAGAGCCATCCACAGGCCAGGGAGAGAGACCCCACTGGAAACCAACCCACCGGCACCTGCACCTCGCACGTCCAGTACATGAGCCCCCGCCATGCGCTCCACAGGAGACAGAGTCTGGGAAGGAAGTGGGAACCTGACTGTAAGGGACACGGTGTGATCCAGTGAGAGTTGTCACTGTGGGTGACGGGAAGCGGGTCGGGGGCGAGGAAGGCGTGCCGTCCCCTAGCATGAACGCCCCCCTGCTGAGTGCACGGACCAGAGTCTGAGGAGGACGGGGCCACTGAAGAGACACTGTCCCAGGCCTGGGGGCCGGGACCGCCGCGTCCACACGCCCTGACGGGTCACACAGCCTCACCCACCGCTGAGCACGGAGGACACCCCGGCCAGCGCGAGTGGGCAGCTGGCTGTGTCATCAGGGCAGCTCTGGGGCCGGCCAGCACGCGCTGGGCGCTCAGGTGCCACCTCATCCCTGCGGAGCCCGCTGTCCTGGACTCCAGCAAAGCAACCGCGCCAGCAGGTGTGGGAGGCGCCCTGGGGGGAACAGACCCCTCAGAGAAGCTCGTGCCCATCCTTCATGACAAAAGGGAGACGCCAGTGCCTTTTTGGACCTGCCAGCACCCGGAAATACCGTCCTCCTACCCCCCTCTTGCTCACACAGGGTCACCCCAGAGCTTAGTGCCGCCTCTGGCCCCCATTCCGAGAGTGGTGTCGTCTCCACCGGGGTCAGACCATCCGGGAGCTGTGGACACTGCAGCCCGAGCTGCTCTCTGCACGTCTGAGGTTTCCCATGGGGGCTGGCTGTCCTTCAGAAAGAGACCCCAGCGTCACCGTCAGCTGGGCCGCGGGAGCCAGGACCCAGAGGTCCTCGTTAGGACACCATCCCGCTCCAGCGGGTCACCGCCGAGGGTTCCTTGGCCACCAGAGCCAGCAGCGGTGGACATCCGATCGCTGTCAAGGCCCTTCGGCCGGGTCTGATTCCTTCCTTGTCTATATGAACAGTCACTGGCCCAACCCACCTGCCTGGTGGGGACAGAGCCCGCCCCAGCTCTGCAGCAGCCCGGATCTGTGTCCAGCATGTAGGATACTCTGGCTGTTGAATTCGGGGTGTCCTTCCCATCCCGACTGCGAGCTCCGTGCAGGGGTGACCAGAGCTGCCTCCGCCGCACCTTCCCCAGCCCCGGAACAGCCGAGCCCCTGCAGAGGTGGTGAGATAGCGGGTGTGGTAGCGGGGGAGGCGCCGCTGCTATTCACGCCCGGGGTGTGGAGGTCTTGGTCCCAAAGGTGCGCAGGCGAGGGAGCTGCTCCGGTCCCCGTGCGTGGTGTGACGTCTACCCCCTGGGCAGTACGGTCTGGGGGGCGGGGGTGGGGGGTGAGAGTGTTCGTGTGTGTGACTGGGACAGTGTGTGTCTGCGTGTGTGTGAGTGTGTGTATGTGTGATTGCGTGTGTGCGTGCGTGTCTGAGAGTGTGAGGCTGTGAGTGTGTTTAAGTGTGTGAGGCTGTGAGTGTGTCTAAGTGTGTGTGGGTGTGAGTGTGTGTGGTCGGCCGGGGGAACCGCAGTCAGGGCCCTGCAGGAAGGGCAGAGCGCAGGGCACTCGGGAGGAGGGGCTTGTGGGAAGGAGAGAGAAGCAGAGGAAGGAGCTTCGGGCCTGAGGAGGTGAAGCCTGACTCCGAGCCTGGGCGGAAGTCCTGTGAGCGTTTGAAAGCCTTTTAACTGCATTTCTGGGCCGCCTGGGGGGCTCAGTCAGTTAAGCTTCTGACTTCAGCTCAGCTCATGATCCCACAGTTCGTGGGTTCGAGCTCCATGTCAAGCTCTGTGCTGACAGATCAGAGCCTGGAGGTGTTTGAGATTCTGTGGCTCCCTCTCTCTCTGACCCTCCCCTGCTCGCACTGTCTCTCTCTGTCTCTCAAAAGTAAATAAAACATTAGAAAAGAAGATTTTTTTACTGCATTTTTAACTGCTCTTCCTCCAAATGAGACTCGGTCCAGTGACCAGCCCAAACAGTAGCATTCAGTCACATTTTTGCTGCTGGCCCCTCCCTCGTGCCCTGAGGACTCCCGCTGAGAGCCAGGGATCCTTCCCAGGGCCCCGCACCTGGACTGGCTGTGCTCAGCTGTGAGGACCCAGCCGGTGACCAGGCTGCCCGAGGGACACAGGCACAGTCCAGTCCCCCAACCTCCCTTAAGACACTTGATAGCAACGAAGAAACGCAAAATCCTGCAAAGGAGGGAGTGGCAGCACCATCGCTTGCACAAGTCAGGCGGTCCGGCTAGATGTGTGCACAACCGGTTCTGGGCTGCCTGCCTCCACACTGGGTAGACAAGCATTTATGGAGCACCTGCTGAATGCCGGGCACTGGGCACTCAAAGCTGTGGTCCTGGGTCTCTGATGCCCTGGAGGCAGAGCCCATCCTGTGCCCCTCGATCGGGATCCCCAAGGGACGGGAGAGCTGAGGGAGTCGAGCTCACGCCGGAGGCCTTCCCAGGACCCAGCCTTCTCTCTGCCTTGTGGCCGGGGAGGGTTCCGAAGTGTTCTACGGACATCACGATGCCTGGCTTACTTCAAACCAGAGTTAGTGCCTAAGGTTACAAGATGGATGTTCGGTGTGACGTTGCATCGGGAAGGACCCGAAACGTCTGCCAGGGGACCGATTAAATGCGTCACACGTCGATCCTGTGACGTACCTAGCTGTTTACAATGTTTGTGCGGCTCGGGATAAGGACGTTTGTCCCACTAAGGGACGAGGGACACAGGCACACTCAAGTCCCCAACCTCTTAAGACACTTGATACCAACGAAGAAACGCAAAATCTTACACAGGACAGAGCGGCAGCAACAGCGCTTGCTAAACTGGGCGGTTCTACAAATACCGGTTTGTGAAACGGTCACACACGCAAGAGAACAAAGAGAGAAAAGTGTGAGGAGAAATAAAATGCACCTAAAAAAGAAAAAAGCAAGTCTGTATGTGATGACAAAGAAATGTGCCCAAGATGTAACGTTTTGCCTAGCAGGAAAAGCAAATGGTAGAACAATATGTCTAGAATAATCCCGTTTGCTTAATTAAGTTATATTTGTAGACTCTAAATTTCAGCCTGAGCCCCAGAGCTGAAAGCACTGGGTGTTTAAGACTCAACATTCTTTTTTAAATGTTTATTTATTTTTATTTTGAGAAAGGGCTTACAAGCAGGGAAGGGGCAGAGAGAGAGCATCCCAAGCAGGCTCCACACTGTCAGCACAGAGCCTGATGCAAGGCTCGAACTCTCAAACAGTGAGATCATGACCTGAGCCAAAATCACGAGTGGACACTCAAGCAACTGAGCCCCCAGGCACTCCGGGCCCTATGTTCTAAGGGGAGGTGCAGAACACAGCTGGCTGAACTTTCGAGAAGGTGGCAGACCTTGCCCTCCAACCGACACGCAGCCTGGCCCCAGCCTGACACGGGGACACCAGAACCTGAAAGGGGGGGGTTCAGAGGACTCTTGGGAGTCAGGGCCTGTGATGCTTCTCTTTCCCCAAAAAGAAGCCAACAGATGAAAGGCCCAAAGGGTACGTCAGAGGATTAGGGGGCCCCGGGACAAGGAGCCTGGCTGCTCACCTCCCCGCTGAGCCCCTGCCGACCAGGACCGGCTTGTCTGGGTGCCCGCAGTCGCTAGGCCAGCGCCCTGGTGCGAGGGTGCAGGGGAGCAGCAGAGAGGCCAGCAGTGGGAGCACCACACCTCTGCCACTCAGTGGGGCGCCGATGTTTCCTCTGGTTTCCCAGGAGCCCAGCGGATGCTGTGGAAAGTCACCCCCCTGGAACCATTCTGATGAGATCCCACCCAAGAAGGCTGGGGGGGCGGGGCAGGGGGAGGGTCCCCGGAAATCAGCCCGCAGGAAACTGGACAGCGAGGGTCCCGCTGTGACAGACCTCCCGAGACCTCCTTGCACAGGGGGGCCGCCTCGGCGGGGAGCAGCCGCAGAGCAGGTCCTCAGTGAGGACTGTCCCCTCCCCCTCTGCCCCGGGGGAATGAGGCGCAGGTGAACCTCCACTTCCCACAACCGGCCTCAGAGCCGCAGGTCAGGGCCAACCCCGCGGGGCCGATGTGACATCTCAGTTTAAGATGAACTAGGCAAGAGCATCTTCTCAATGTCTGGAAGTGACCAGAAAGCTCTGGTGTCTGGTGTCTGCCCGAGGCCATCCTCGGGGGCAGGTCTGAGAGCCAGCGTGAACACGGCAGGAGGACTCGGTGGCTCCTGGCTCCCAGCCCAGCCCTGCTCCCCAGCGGGTGTGCGCAGCATGTACGTGCGGGTTCCTTCTCGTCCGGGAAGCCAGACCGAACTTTCCAGCCTTCACTCATCTCAAGCTATTCCGACGCTTCATAACAGCCTGGTGTGACTGTCTCTTTTTTTAATGTTTATTTATTTTTGAGAAACAGAGAGAGACAGAGCATCATGAGTGGGGGAGGGGCAGAGAGCGGGAGACACAGAATCCGAAGCAGGATCCAGGCTCTGAGCTGTCAGCACAGAGCCCGACGCGGGGCTCGAACCCACAAACCACTGTGAGATGGTGACCTGAGCCGAAGCCAGACGCTTAACCGACGGAGCCCCCAGGCGCCCCAGCCTGGTACCAGTTTCTAATTTGAAGAATTAATTTCCTAAAAATACAGACACGTTAACCACAACATCTAGCTCAGGATCTGGGAGGCTCCCCACAGCCCCGGCGCGGTTTAGGGGAAGGGTCTGTTCGGGACGGGCGGGGAGACTGGGGTCTGCAGGAGAACGGGCCTCTGAGTAGCTCGCCCACCCCACTGACCCCGCCGATCACATGCTACGAACTGTCCAGCCACAGTTGGTTCCAAACAAGCAGACGTGTCACCACCGGCTCTCCAAGTTCCCAGCTCTTCAGTCCCCGGATGGCGGAGGCGCGGAGCCCGGGAGGCGGTGGCCGGTGCCCGTCCCGTTCAGCCCCTGCCTCGGAGTAACAAAGCGTCACTGGTTCAAGAGAAAAGTGCCGGTGCGTCCCCCCACCCCCTGCCCAGGAAGCTGCTCCTTCGAGCCAAGTGGAAGATTCCAGAAGGTCTGGGAGGGCTCTCGCAGGTGGAAGGTGTGTCCGATGAGACAGAGGGGCGGTGCGAACCCCAAATCTCAGACAGCAGTGGCCTGCAGCTGCGGAGCTGCCGCCGGGGCAGGGAGGAGGAAGATGTTGGTAGGTGACTAGATTGAGCCCCTCACTTCCCTGCAGTCCGGCCACCGTGGCAGCGGGCAGGTGGCGACAGCCCGCTCTGTGCTGGGCGCCAGCCATGTCTCACACACTGCACGCAGAGCCCCTCACTTCGTCCTCGCAGCGGCACGAGGTAAGGACCCTCGTCATTCCCACTTGACCAGAGAGGAAGCAGACACTTGGGTCACATGGCTTGCCCGAGGTCCCCGAGCCTGTGACCCTGCTGGTAAAACCCAGACTCCAGCTGCCGCTGATCCAAGAGGAAAGCTGGCTTTCTCACCGGCGCACCTCGCGCTGGAGGCAGAGCCCTGGGTCCACCAGCAGGGGTGAGACCTGACCTAAAAGCGTCCAGAGAGCTCGTTGCCTCCCACCCCCCACCGCCCCCGTCAGGAAGGAGGGTCCTGCTGCACCTGCTCTCAGCAGAGGAGAGAAAAGACTTTGTCGTGCGCCCTTCGGACCCGCCGTTTCATCCCTCCAGGTCTCAGTCTGCACGCAGAGAAACAGAGAGTTAAGTCAAACTATCTCAGAGAATGAAGGACGCGGATGGTGACGGACCCATTTCTCTGCTGGCGCAAATACCAGGACGCCAGGGGAACCGAGTACCTTCGTCCCGTAAAGTCCCTCCACACCTTGGGCTGGGACGCGCGGCATGCTGAGGACACATGCAGCGCTTTCTGACAGAGAGCTGAGGTCTTCGGGAGTCAAAAACGGGCGGTGACTCAGTCAAGGAATCCCTGAGCGTCCACGGCAGCCGGGGCCGGGGTGGGCGGGCGGGCAGGGCTGCACAAAGTCTGGGAAAGCGCTCAGGACACTTGCTAAGAGGCAAGGCCCCTGGAGCGCGGCTGCCCCAGGTCCTGCCATGCGGTCCCCCTGGGTCATCTCCGAGCCTCTGCTTCCTCGTCTTCAGGGCTTCCCTTGCAGCTACAAGTGGTCACATGACTGCTCAGGACACTGAGATCAAAGGAGACACCTGCTAAGAGTTTCCTGGAAAACCTCCCACTTTCCCCCAAAAATAACAGAAGCTGTCGATGCCACTCCCCTTTCCCTCCTTCCTGCCTCGAGGAAGAAAAGCCAAGAGGCTACGGAAGACCCAGGGGCCCGGGCCCTCGATGATGCTCTGGGGGTGACACATCAGCACAGACACTGCCTGTGTCCAGAACGCCTGTGTGTAAACGGTACATGCTCTCACGGGGAAAGCCAGTGGTCATCGGTTTTCTATTTCCAGTGAACGAAAGTATTGCCCACATGTAAGATCATACAGGCCAGAGACTGAGACACGGAGTAGAGAGAAGATGAGCTTAGGAAGGGAGTGACCAGCTGGCATGCTTTTGCCCAGGACCCTCTTGGTTCAAAATTTTTTTAATGTTTATTTTTGAGAGAGAGACAGACAGAGCGTGAGGGGCGGAGGGGCAGAGAGAGAGGGAGACACAGAATCCAATGCAGGCTCCGGGCTCTGAGCTGTCAGCACAGAGCCCAACGTGGGGCTCGAACTCACGAACTGTGAGATCATGAGCTAAAGTCAGATGCTTAACCCACTGAGCACCCCAGGCGCCCCAAGGGCTTTCCTGGGTTCAGCACAGAGAACCCCACTCTGCCACTCCCTTGGCACTGGGTAAACAAGAGCGCTGGTCTCTCTCCTTAGAGACACCCTCAGCTCCTAGATGGAAATACTAAGACCCGGGTAAGAACGAGGTTCACCCAGGATGAGGCAGGGAGTGGCCAAGCCCGGACCGCAACCTTGATTTCCTGACTCCAAACCCAGGGTCCTTCCTCGTGTGGCAAATCAGCAGAGAAGTGCTGTCCTTCCCAGGAAACAAACTGGCCAGAATTACCTCCCCCCCGCTGAGAGCGTGTGGTTCTCGGGCCCATAAGGAGGACCTGCTTCAGTCTGGTCGGCAAGACCTGGCTGGTGTGGACGCCGATGCCTTCATGGGAACGAGGCAGAGCCCGAGTTTGCGAGGTCACAGGAGCCCAGCCGGAGAGGCCCACGGCTCGCAGCTTCTGGAATGGGCTGGGGCCAGGTCCACCTTCAGTCCTCAGGCGCCGTGCTTCCTGGTGAGGGGCCCGGGAGGGGAGAGGTGAGGAATTGGCTCTACTTTTCACGGTTTTCGATTCAGCACCTACTGAGAATGGACACAGGGCTCACGGTTTCACCTGCTCCTTTACTTAATTTTTAGAACAGGCCCGTGAAAGAGGTGTGATTTTGTCACCCCCACTTTGCAGGTAAAGAATCTCCCAGCAGGTGCGGAGCGTGGTGAGTCACTGTGCTTTCTCCCTGCTGTGTGCTCCCCGGGGCCCCCCTCCTCACCCCCTCAGCCCCTCACCCCACCCTCCTGCTCTCGGGACCAGCTTCGGGCTCCTGTTCACCCACCGGCTTCTCCTGCCTGGAGCCTCGGTGACGCGGGAGGGCAGCAGCTAGCTGTCACGTGGCCCCTCTCGTCAGAGGACTGAGGGGGCCTCACAGAAAGGCGCTCGGGCAAGAGTGTAGTGGAGAAGAGAAAGGGGGATCCCTCCTAAGCACGGACGTTAATACTCACACTCTTTGCCAGGTGGGTCGGTGCCTTCAGACCCTGTGACATGCACTCGTGTCTTTCACCCATGTGAGCCTGTGCGTTGAGAAACCTCTCTGAGCCTCAGTTTCACCGTGTGTCAAACGGGGGTAGGATTACTTCCCAGACAGGTGGCTAAAAGAACCCAGCCAGCGGGGACCTTCGTCACTGCCACACGGCTCTTCCTGCCCGCCGTCCAGACGCCCCTGCCCACCTCACCCCACCCCCTGGACACGCAGGGAGGCCTCGGTGCTCCCACGCCGGCCCTCCACTCCTCGGGATCAGTCACCTCCGTTCTCTCCTCAGACCCAAGAGGACGTGCCTCCTTTGGTGCCCAAGGTCCTGCATGTTAGCTACTGCCTGCGGGACACAGCAGGAGGCCTGGAGTCAGGACAGAGGGGATGAGGCGTGGGAGGAGGAGGGACCAGAGCAGTCAAGGAAACTCCAGGTACACAAAAGGGGTGAGCTCCAGACGACTGCGGAACCACACGCTACTCACGACTAACAACACTATATTGTGTACTTAAATTTTTCTGAAGTCGGCAGGTCTCCGGGGAGGTGTTCTTACCACAATAAACCAAACAGGAGGGAAAGCGTGCCTTTGGCGGCGGGCGCCTCGCGGCTGCGACCAGCAGGTGGCAGTGCTGCTCCGCAGAGTCGGGCGTGAGCCCCGCCCCCCACCTCCCCAGCCCCGCGTCCCCTCTCGGCCACCTCGGGCTCCCGGAAAGAGGGGCGGGTTTGCAGGGGGACCGCTGTGACCAG
Organism: Helogale parvula; assembly: GCA_004023845.1. NCBI lineage: Eukaryota > Metazoa > Chordata > Mammalia > Carnivora > Herpestidae > Helogale > Helogale parvula. The sequence goes on along the minus strand of PJEM01010764.1, from coordinate 1,715 downwards.
AGCGAGCCGGAGGGTCGGAGGGTCACCCGGAGACGGCTCCACACGGCCTGGGATCCAGGACGGGGTCCGCGGAGCCCGCACGGCCAGGGATCATTGTCCTAATTCAAGCCTCCCTCTGTCACCTCCTGTTTGGGTGACTTGGGCGAACCATTCGGCCCTCCCGGACTCTGAAAGGAAGCTGGAAGATTCCATGAGGGCGAGGGGCGCAGAGAGGGGGTCGGGCGTAACTACAGACCACGCACCGGGTGGCTTACACGGTAGATGTTTGTCTCTCACATTCTCGAAGCTGGTCGTCCAAAATCCGGGTGCCTGGGGGTGGATCCAAAATCGGGAAGCTGTGGGGGCAGATTCCTGGAGACACCTCCCTCTGGGGCGGCAGGTGATGCCTCCTTGCTGGGTCCTCCCTCCCCTGGCCCCTGTGCACCTGCAGGGCCGGCAGGGGGGAGCGCTGCTGTCTCTTCCTCTTAAAAGGACACAGGTCCCATCTGGTCAGGGTCCCACCCTTATGACCCCATTTAACCTTAATTATGTCCCTAAAGTCCCATCTCCAAATACAGTGACATTGGGGGTCGGGGTTCCACCGAATGGATTTTGGGAGCACATAGTTCAGTCTGCAGAAGCTAACAAGAATCACGCCCCCGTGGAGGTATGGGAGCTGCATACAAATGAATACAGCGATGAAGCCCGGTCCCCATCGGGTCCCTGTCCAGTCTAGGCGGGGCCTGGACTGGACAGTGGTTAGGGCTCCCTGGGGTTTCAGGGAGGACAGACAGCCCCCACTGGTCCCTTCTCCCCTCCCAGCTCCCCTGGGCAGGCCCGGGCTTTCCCTGCTGAGGGGCGGGTGACCTGCCCAACACCCCACAGCTTCTGGAACATCAAAGCAAGACTGCCTGAGGCTGGGCTCTGAGCAGGACCTCCGGCAGGCAGGCAGGGAGCACTGTTTTTTTCTCTTCCCATGTGTACGGGACTCCGTCGTTGCCTAGCTGTGCGAGCCAGGACAGACGCTCAGATGGGAGGGCTGCTTCAGCCGGCCTCGGCCCTAGGAAGCAGAACTAAGGGACAGGGAAGACACGTGTCTTCTCTGCGCCCCAGCGTCTCTCTGGAAGGTTCCGAGTGGGGTAGGTGGGGCCGGGGACGGATCTTCCATAGAAGTGGACAGCTTGTCCCTTGCTCTTGGACCCTCTACTTGCTTCCTCTCCAGTGAATCTGCCCAAACACCCCTCTCCATCCTGACGTGAACTTCTCTATCCACGCACGGTGCCGGCTAGAAGCCCACAAAACTCCGAGATTTGGCCACGAGCTTCCGCTGTCTCGGGGGCTGGGAAGAGGCCGCGGTGGGAGCGGAGGACATCACAGCTCCACCATCCGCACGGGCATCCTCATTATTACCATCGTCATCAACAGCCCACACATTTTTAACTCCCTCGGGGGCAGCTGCTGAGCGAGCCACAGTGGGGGCCATGGTCAAGGCTGAGCCCTGGCCCCGGGAGACACCCCTGCTAGCTGAGGAGACAGGCCAACCAACAGCACGAGTAAGGTACATAACGTATGCCTGCTACTTTGTACATCCTCAAGGGAGCAAACAGCGCTCAGGTAGTCTGCGAGGGCTTCGTGTAGGAGGTGGGCTTTGAGCTGAAAACTGAATACAAAGTAGCAGAAGAGTATATTGGGGTGATGCAGGCAGAGGCCTGCAGAGCAAGTGCATGGACCTGCCT